>CAHIKZ030004581.1:1327500-1352500 GCA_903632075.3 Acanthosepion pharaonis | reverse complement strand
TTCTAGTAATTATGTCAACACAAACATCTATATGCACAATAGCTGAGTACCATTTACCATGTATTCACGTATTTTAATTTGCTCACAGAGCCGGGCTGATTCCAAAATTGTATGATATGTTGAGCTATGGCCTCTAGAAGTAAAAGCTAACAAGTGTGATACACTGACATTCGCATTTATTTATATAGATAATACGATATAGTTCAACTAGTCCCAACCTTCACGGCTCAGACCTGGCATACTACGCACATTTTAATAAACCACCCTTCGTATTCCTTTGGGAGATGCAAGTTCCACTTGAGAAACTTCTTCCCACATAACACTGCCTTGTGGAACCGACTCCCAAGATGATGCTTCCCCGATCATTACAATCTTTACTTGTTCATGTCTAACCGTGCCTTTTACATTGTAACCCTCTACCTCGAGAGGCCCTCGAGAGTGAACCTGATTGTAAAAAATAATACTTACATGGTGGGTAGAATTTTGTACACCAAGAAATGAAAGCAAGTTGAGGTTTTCTGCTTGTCTAAGCAAATTTTACACTGTACATTAAAATAAAATATAACTTAGCTTTTCTCGGATATGTTGTGTTGGAAAAGGGCCTTAATAATAATAATAATAATAATAATAATAATAATAATAATAATGTCAGAAGGGATGATATGCGGGGATAATGGCTTATGGTAAGAAAAGAATTTCAGTAAGTTTTTTCTTCGTTTTTATATATTTTTTTAAAATTTATAGAAACGAAGAAAAAATAAAGCAGTGTTTCTCAATTTTTTAAGCAACAACAAAACAAATGTCACGGTGCACTTAGCAACATTTTTTTAAAGAGAATACAGTTCTTTCTTTTTATGTATCACGTTCTTTCCGGATGTAGGTGATCACGGCTCTCCACCTCCCTCTATCCCTTGCAGCTCTCAACAAACTCCTTCCCTCTGCTTCCTCCTTCAGACCACGTTCTGTCATCCACTTGCTTGAAGCCGCTATGTATGTTATCCGTTGTTTTCTCTTGTCGTTCTTTCCCTCTATTCGACCCGTGAGTATCAGATTCTCCAGACCCTCCTTCCTCATTATGTGTCCCAGAAACTTCAGCTGCCTCTTCCTGATGTTAAGTATAAGCCTCCTCCTTGTTTGCATCCTCTCTAAGACCTCGTCATTGTTCACACTCACAAATATGAAATTACTTTATTTCAATGATTCTGTTCAGTGATTTGTGCAGCTTCTTTAGTATGAGACATATGCTTTGCGCTTTTCGATATTTCTTCAATATTTCGTCGAATGTGCGATCAGCAGACACTTACTTCTTCTTCAGTTGAGCGTAGTAGTTTTCGATTCTTATTTTTGGTGTTATTTACGGCTGAGAATCCTAATTCAAAATAAGAAGTAGAAAATTGCAATAAAACTGATAAAACCTTCTGAGCTAATGTGGGATATTCCGTGTGCATTGAAATCTAAAATGTACCAGTAGGTAGCGTCGAATGTTTTATTTTGATCCCCCGATGATAAAAATGGTGGCCAGTTCTTCTTCTTCCCATTTCTGACGTCCAACATCCTCTCTAAGACCTCATCATGCTCACGCGCTCTGTCTATGATATCCTTAGCATCCTTCTGTAGAACGACCTTCAGGTCGTCTCGAGCCTCTTCATATTTGAGGTCACCGTCCAACATTCGCTGCCGTAAAGTGTGACAGATGTCACTTAACAGTTCAGTAATCTTTTCTTTGTTACCAAAGAAATCCTCCTGTCTCGCAATACTACTTGGCCATCCCAATATGTCTACGGATCTCAGTGTCAAATTTACCGCTTTCCAGATATTTAAACTTCTGCGTCTGGTTGATTCTAGTATTTCCGACTTGCAAATCGCATTTTGGGCTCATCCTTTTACTGATGACAATGCATTCTGTTTTCTTGTAATTTATTCACGCCTCGTAAAATACCAATCGTTCTGTATGCAAGGCATGTTGACGAGGTTTAATGGTTAGCAAGCTTGTCTCGCTAGATGGTTACAACTGTGTATTGAATTCAATCAAAATTGACTATATGAAATTGTAAACAATCGATGACAGATACTATATGGAAGTAGAAAATTGCAATAAAACTGTTAAATTCTTTTGTGGGATATTCCTTGTGTATTGAAATCTAAAATGTATCAATAGGTAGCGTCGAATGTTTTATCTTGAGCCCCCGATCATAGAAATGGTGGCCAATTCTCCTTCTTCCTATTTCTGATGTTCAACATCCTTTTCTCCTTCAATGTATTGTTAAAATATTACTATTCTTATTTATTTATTGTTATTGATTATTATTCTTTTATTTAAATTATGTATTTGATGATGGCCGACTGTTCGTATCCGAATACGCCTGTCTAATAGGGCAGCTAGTCAATCCTTGTTGCTGACGCCTACTCAGGCACATTTTGTGTTTGTTCAATCCTTACAGAACCCACGTGTTGTTTATACTGCAACTATGCTAAGTGGACCATAGTTACAGTTTATGGGAAAGAGCACATTATCTGACGTAATCAGCAGCCTGAAATATGCCAGCACGGTCAAACTCTCGGTCACGATGACTTGGGACTTCGTGCTAAAACAAAATTATATATTACATTGCTTACGAATGATTGCATTACTTACATATTATTATTAGCAAGCTTAGTTCATAAAAATTTATTTTTTGCATTTATAATTATTTTTCCTTATTGTTCTTTTTATTTCTTATATATCATTAATATTTATTTTTAATCTAGTTTTAATTATTTATTTCATGTATTATTTGAATCCACAATTGCTGTGCATCAATATGTAAATACCGACTTATTTTTTTTTTTTATAATTTAATACTTATTTACACTATTTACATCATTCGGACTGTTGTCCTCATCTTTATTGCCATATTCACGACCTATCGGCCGTTGTAGGCTCCGACCTTCTTCAGGTGATATACGTTGAAATTTCGAGTCCAACCTTTTATTTATCCACGAAAGCATATTGTTCTAATTCCACGTGTCATGTCTTTTGGGGATATCTCAGTATCAATTAATTCAATATAGTAAATCAACTCTGCAAGTTTTTTTATTCTCCCGCTGCGGTCTGGTATTCTTGATATTTTAAAATTTTAATAACCGTTTTTCCTCAATATTTTACTAACAATTGTTTTTCTTTTAATAACCATTTATTATTCTAATATCCTAATATCTCTTTATTCTTTTAATATTTTAAAAGACATTTATTTATAATGCATTAATACCACTTTATATTTTAATGCACTTTTTATTTTAATATCTTAAAACCCATTTGTCTTTTATATTTTAATACCCTTTTAATTTGTTCCTATTTTACTAATATTTTACTTTTTTTTAATATTTTAATACGCATTTATTCTTACAATATTTTAATATCACTTTATTTTTGTTCTATTTTAATAATTTATTTTTTATATTTTAATACCGCTTTATTTTATTTGTATTTTCATTCCCTTTAAATTTTTAATGTTTTAATACTCGTTAATTATTTGATATTTTAATGCCTGTTTATTTTTTACATATTTTTATACTCCTTTTCTCTTGAATATTTTAATAACCCTTCAGTTTTTATAGTGTGTTAGCCCATTATTTTTTTTATTTTTTACTTTACATATTTTTTATATTTTGGTACACTTCCATTTATTTAATATCTTAATACAGCTGTAATGTTTTAATATGAATTTTTATTTATTTATTTATTTCATACCCAATTATTTACTTGTTTATTTTGATGCCAATTTTAATAAAGAATTTATTTTTATTTATTATTTTAATTCTATTATTTTATTGATTTAACGTTTTCATTATTAATTATTTTTATTAATAATTTATTATGCATTTCATATTTATGGTTTTATTTTTTTTCTTATTTATTGTTTTTATTTACATTTTTAAAGATGTTAAAAATCATGCATTTTCAGTGAAAAGTTAAACTATACTCAGATAATTTGTTTCTGGGAGGGGATTAACATTTCTACATCGATATTTAGGGGGTTACTCTATACATGATCTGATTTATACACTAGTATATACGGTATTTCACTTGTATTTTTTAGCCTTATTTTACTTATTTATCAGATTACCTGCATTTATTTCTTATCCATTGGTGTGGAATTAACTAAACTCTCGAACATTTTTTCATTCACGTTCATAATATCGGGGATAATGTTCACTATGATGATTTCATATGATTAATTTTTTTTTTTATAGCCAAGTGATATGTTTCTGGAGTGGGTTTAACATTCAAGCATATATACAGAGAGGTTACACTATATATGAAGCCGATTTATACACCAATACTGCTCAGTATGATGATTTCATTTGTTTAATTTTAAGATATTTGATTGGGTTAAGCTAGTTGTTTATAACCCAATATTTATCAATGAACGACGCTAAAAATTTCAAATCACATTTCAGAGTAATCTGTTTTTAAAATCCTTCATTTCTCTGCGAATCAAATGTTTCTATGTACTTATGAACTCTTTAATATTTGTACTGCAAAATTCTCTTATATCATTTTATTAAAAAAAAAGGATTTTTTTTTAAATTATTTTACGATGAAACAGGCACCTGTAATCGGATACTTGACTTTTAATTGCCTTTGGTTTTCCAGCAATACATATTTTTTTCATTAACTTCGGATCAAGCAGGTGTGCAAAATTGATTTTTTCTTCATCTTCTCAAACTATTTTACGAGATTTTAGTTTTGTGTAATGCATAATGGGGATTAAGTGACAACAAGACTCTTTTCTTCCTGCCTCCACTTTGCCAAAGACGTATCGTTGTAGCCCAATAACTTCTCTATCGATATTTCCGTGTAAAATGTTCAAACGAGGTTTAGTCTTTCTTCAGTGTCTGGAATTCAGGCCTTTACAGACGAGACCCACCTTGCTATGTGCTTACGGTTGAATCACCCTCAGTATTTATGTATGAATGTTAAACCCCCTCCAGAAAAATATCCAATTGATAAGAAAGATGTTCCACTGAAATGGCTTTTTTCCCCAAAACCGTGACTTTATGCAACGGACTCTCGCTTGATTGCTTTCCCTAACACTACAATGACAATGTCTTCAAGACTCAGGTCAGTCTTTTTGTTTTATATCCTCACGATCGCCAATTCACACTTCATTCAATAACCATTAAACAAATTGCTTGTGTCTTTCATTATGGAACAATAGTAAACAAATAAAAAATACCCTAGTCCATCCGTCCTGGATATGACAATAAACGATATCCACGTCCTGTGCTTGACGATAAACTATATCAAACAGCAAGGCCTCTGATCAGGAGGCTTTGAGGAGCATGGAATCACCTCTTAATTGTTGGTGTTCCAAGGTTCCCCAGATCCGGAGTAGTACCATTGTTAGGGTCCTAACTATGGAAAAATAGTTAACCCACTAATCCGTCCGCGTCCTGGGTAAGACAATAAACTACATCCGGTGTCCTGCCTAAGACGATAAACTACATCCGGCGTTCTGGGTAAGACAATAAACTACATCCGATGTCCTGGCTAAGACGATAAACTACGTCCGGCGTTCTGGGTAAGACAATAAACTACATCCGGTGTCCTGGCTAAGACGATAAACTACATCCAACAGAAAGGCCTCTGAGGAGGTTTTGTGGAGCGTGGAACCACCTCTAATTGCTGGTGTTTCCCGGTCCTCCCTGACTCGGGGCAGTAGTTTCTGTTAGGGTCCCAGCTATAGGTAAATAGCTGACAACTAAACTGGGGTCAGAACACTATGAAACTTTAAAAATAGGTTTTAATACCAGAAATACTTTGTAAAAAATTATTACCAGCAATACATTATTACCACCAATACAAAAAAATATAACCAGCTATACATTTTTGAAAAACATATTACCAGCAATACATTTTTGGAAAAAAATATTACCAACAATAAAAGATTTGTCAGCATTAAATCATCCATTGAGGTTAATATGCCGTAAAACAAAATAAACCAAACCAAACCAACTCTAGTCCTTGCTCCCTTTCCAGTATATTCGACATTTTATGTTTCGCAGCCGTTCTTCTGCAGAATCCTACGATCGCAGAGTCTTTGGAAAATTCGGCAAGAAAGATAACAAATCTTATCCAGAGTTTCGCTGTCCTCAGGTTTAGATACACAGGATCAACCACCGAGATTTACAATTCATAGGATTTTATTTCATTCTAAACCCGCGGATTATTGTTATTATTGAATCTAAATGAATTATTATGAAACTAAAATAAAAGAATACACAACTTTAAGTTCAACAAGTTGTTATATAATCTATTCAAGGGTGACAGTTTAAATCAACTGGGTAATATTTTTCATATCGGGAACCAAGAATGAACTCCTCATAGAATGATACAGATGTTAGAATTGTAATGGCAGTACTATCAAAAATGCTTACCATCTGGATTGACAGATTTGTTATATAAAATATTTTTATTTAATATTTCGTATTGTAAGAATACTCTTTGGGGTTTTTTCTGTGAATTATCAATTTCTTTAAACAGAAATAGATTTTCTAGATATGTCATTCTATTTAACCCATAACTGGGGGGAATGGACTCATACCTTTCCCAAGGGTATCTATTCGTAATTTAATGTAATGTATACAACTCGAATTAGTAATCGGCTCTGCAATTTCTTATATATGTTGCTATCCATCACAATGGAAGTTAAAAAATGAAAAAAAAAGACCAGAAAATATGACTCTCTAAGTCAGTAGTAGAAACATTCATCGTATACGTATCAAGCTGTTCGATATTAACAAAATAACTGGTAAAATTTTTTTTAAAAATGATCGTACGTACAGTCGACTATTGAGAACAAAGTTAAATGTAAGCCGGAAATGATATTTTACTCACTGAAGACCATTACAGAGATAATCTTTGAATGGCCAATGCGGTTTAGTTGCTATTACTGGAGAAATAAACAAAAAGTTGCGCATCAACTTCTGTCTAGATTATGCGAAAAGATCAAGTGATTATGCGAAAAGACCAATGATTGACCAATAAGAATCGTCATCGATGAACTCAGAGACGACACTGGAATGAAGAACTGGGTAGAGTCATGGCGGAAAATAATAGCTTAAAAGAAGTAGTTCAAGTCGATCATATTGTCGAACTCTCTTGTTGATTTTAAAGTTGAAGGATTCAACTGTTCGGTTTAGGAACGAACCGCTACACTACCCACACAAATACGGACAGCTTAAAGGCAGGGAAAGATTAATCGGCGAGCCAGAAAAAAGTTTAAATATGTTTCGTTCAATACGCAGTAATATCCACAGAAAAGCATCGTAGTGAGCAAAACAAACACGCACATGTATATGCATATATACTTTAACACATCTTGTCTGGTGCTTCTGCTATATATTTCGAGGCTCTTAATAAGATCCAAAGAGGATTCGGCAATGTTATTGGTCCTGACACAACATCTCGACTTCAATCAATATTCAACAAATTAGTTAATAATTGGGGCTAAATTATTAATTATTGGGTTATTAAAATTCGTCCATTCATTGAATCTTGCTGTCACATATCGTCTGGAGCTTCTGCTATATATTTCGAGACCTTTAATAGGGTCCAAAAGAAGAATCTGCAATATTATTGATCTTGAAACGTCATCTCGACTTCAGTCAATTTTCAAGCCGCTGTGACGTAGCTTCATTATGCAGTTTCTATGAATACTTTCATATTTGTTCTCATGGCCTTTCCTCTATGGTACCTACACTTTATACGCAGTACTAGATTGGCAAAAAGGTCTCATCATTTTCCCCTCGGAATAGTTAGATGTAACCATAAGTTCTATGCTAACAGTTTCTGCCTTTTCAGGCTTATGTTGACCAGACAACTTTGATCATATAAAATCTAAATACACTATCAATTGTTATCATCTGTCTTTTTAATTCTTGTTTTTTTTTGTTTTGTTTTGTCTTTTGTCCTCTCTCCTTAATAGTAGGTTTTCTCAAGTTTTCTAACACTCACTAACCACCTTACATCTTAGTAGCTTTATTGTCTTGCTTGGGGTGAAATAATAAAAAAAAGGGCAGTCACACGCTGATTAGAACACACACGTAACAGTAGGATCTGGTGTTCTGCCGAGCCCTACATGCGTGACTGTTCCTGATTGGCCGCAAAACCGTCCAATCGTAACCTCTTTCTTTGCTGTCTCAGTAGCAGGTGCAGGGCTCTTGACCTCTTTTCACCTCCAACAAATGAAACCGAGAACATGCACACGTCAGTTCCTCCCTTCTAGTACATGCAAGACTCATGAAAGCAGAGCTTTCCATTCCTCTCTAGTATATAGATTAAGCGAAACCTGGGTTAAGGTAAGGCAGTAAATATATAGTTACTGATTGTTAAAATTCTGATTTTAGGTGATAGTTAACGTGTACAGTGTTTCTGTTTCATTTACAGTTAAACAGTTCTATACACTGAAATTCTTTTAAACAACTCTTGTAAACCAAGCCTACCAGGGACCTGCATAATGTTTTTTTTAGACCCGTTCTTTATCATACACAGAGTCCCAATTATTATAGCAGTATTTGTAAGCTGCAAAGTGTTTTTTATTTAAATTTAGAGATTCTAATATTTATCTTTTTTTTGACATTCTTTAAATGATATTTTTTTCATCTGACATCACTGTAATTCTTATTATTATTACTATTGTTGTTATCATTATATTATTATTTCCTTTGATGTCTGTTTTATACTTATTTCAATCCGGGTTCCAATCAGAAACCTAAAGGCAGAAACGGCATAATATCATTATCATGAAACAATCTAAGATCACACACATTTTACATAAATACATTATTGCCTAAGGCGTGCTATACTTGTGAGAATATTGTGTTATATTTCTTTATGGCAGGGGTTACCATTATTATTATTACAACTACTAGTGTACCCGTGCCGACAAAATTGACGGCAAGAAGGAATGTATCATAAGTAATATGTATTATATTGTAAGTAATTTTCGTTCGAGGGGGAACGGTGGAGTAATAGATAGCTGTTCTGATTGAAGAAAAGGAGTGCCGAGTTCGAATTCCAGTCGAAACCATTATATTCCCTTACGTGAATCCTCTTCTTCTCCCCAACAGCTATGGGTATTTACAATAAGCAGAACAGACCGCCTTCTGTAGCCTTGGATGGCAACAGGTCTACTGCGGGAAAAAATCTGCCTCGTCAGTTATTTATCTTTCGATACTAGATCTCCTAAGCGTGTATGGCACATGACTGAATTTTCGTTTAATCAAAGTACAATATTTTTTTTAATTTAAGATAGTTCATTGTTAACGTTAATAACTGAACAATTTGTAACAGTGTACAATTTATAAACACCTAAGGAATTATACCAATATATTATGGTTATAAATGCTACATATTTACAACCAGAATTATGCTTACTGCAAAAGGTCACAGAGCACAATATTTTTGTGTAAACATTGAAAGGTCTGAGTAATACATGACAGTCCGGAGATTCAATGTATAATTTCAAAGTCTGCTTATTTCTCGTCCTACTAAGAGCAACGTATCATCAGATATTTTATTAATTTATTTTTTGTTCCCCCAATCATTTTTGTAATTATAATTTTTAAAGTTTGCAATGAATTTCTAAAAATGGACAAGCCGTTCTTCTTATATTATTGGCCTATTTCAATAGCGATGTCAGTACACGTCATCGGGACCAAGTTAGCACGACACCGGGTGGGTCATCGTTGTTTTTCACTCTGCCCCTCAACTGTTTTACACAAAAAAAACACACACACACACACACACACACACTCTCTCTCTCTCTCTCTCTATATATATATATATATATATATATATATATATATATATATGGTTTTGTTACACAGATTCTGTGCAAAACATATCGTATAGACTAAAATGAGAATTGAAAGAAAGGCACCTAATATTTAATATAATAATGTTTATTTATAATATATGAATTTTTACAGAGAAAAATTAAAACATTGTTACTTGATTTTCAGTGTTTTTCTTAGAAAAATAATTTGTTTTCCTATGTTTAATCTTTATTTTTTTTTTACTTTAACCGGTTTCGCTTAGATTTTAACTGTTTCTATATCCACGTGTTGATGCTTATGTTTTGAACTAATGAAAAAAACGGCATAACTGGCTATATATGTCGTTTATATATATATATATATATATATATATATATATATATATATATATATATATATATATATATATATATATATATATATATATATATATATATATATATATATATATGACAAGAAGAAGACGGAAACTTTAATTATCCATTTTGTTTATAATTTTTATTTCATGAGCACCGTGATATTCATTTCATCAGAAGGAAAACCTGGTTCGCAAATGGAGAAATTACACAGGGCGAAAACTTTAGATTGATGGTGGGGACGGAAGGGGAGGGAGAGAGTGGGGTTGGGTAAAGATAGGGCTTAGATATTAGTGATTAGTAGTGGCCGGAAAATACAACCCAGTCTGTCTGAAGATTTTAATTTTTAACATTTTTATTGTTCAATATATATATATATATATATATATATATATATATATATATATATATATATATATATATATATGGCGTATTATATACACAGAGAGAGGGTGGAGAGAGAGAACAAAAGAGAGAGAGATTATTATTATTTCATTTTCATGTTCTTACTGATGTCTGATAGTTATCACTGTAGAACGACTGAATGAAATGTTAGTTTTCCTTTCTCAATATTCCAGACCTACATTTCTACGGCCTGAAATGTATCATTCATTGTCGCGACTTCATTTCAACGGATTTTTCAGACAGCTCCCACAATGTTATTTATTATTAGCATAAAGCTAGTTTACCGATTAATGCCTTATATTTTTTTTATTCTTGCTTTCGCTGCTTAATCTCTTCAGTAGCCATTATCTGACAGACTTTCTTTTGATTAACTACAACAGGCAGTTATTCTAATAACCTCGTTTCACTGCAGTTGCAATTCAAAATGTTGGGCAAAGGATTAACACTTAACTTCGAATTCTGATTTTCCGTTTCATTTCTCTGACAAAGATAGTTTTCTAGTTTTTCAATTTCATTATGTGATCGGCAATGTTATTGCAAGGGTAATCTCCTCACAGATGACGAAGAGACTTGAAGCAACAGAAATGAGATTCTACACACGGATGCTAATGATTCCATGGATGTTTTAGAGTACATGGCAACAAAAAGGAAAACTTATACGTAATATTAGAAATATTCGGATGTTTTTTCTAATGAAGAAAGACGGCTTGGAAATTTTGACACTCAAAGGACATATTGACAGGAACAAAGGAAAATAAACTAGCATGTATAAATGGCTGACAGAAAAGTGATTAGGAGTTATAAGCTAAACGGCAAATACTATAAAGAGCTCCAAAGTACATGAAACTGTGGTGACCCATGATCGAAAGGAAACAGCAACTGGACACGAAAGATATTCTGATACAGTGATATACAACATCTGTAAAACACTTTTTCATGTTTTTTTTGTTTGTTTTTTTTACAATAATCGTCATTTTTTTTTTTTTTTCATGAGTCATTCTCAAAGACATTTTCTGGTTTACGCACGTCCAATTCACATGTCGGGCGAACATCCAAATCCTTTGCATAGATTCTATTGGATCACTACCTCCAATTATTCATATCTCGTTTGTAAATCGTCTGAACAAAAGCTATACATAATAATTAGGACTAAATTATTAATTATTGGTTTATTAACATTCGTCTGTTCGTCAGTCAATTTTCAAACCGCTGCTAACATAGCTTCCTTCTCATGTTTCTATGAATACTTTCATGGCATTTGTTCTCATGGTCTTTCCTCTATGGTATCTGCACTTTATGACGTTAAGCGCAGTACTAGATTGGCACAAAGGTCCCATCCTTTTACAGTTGAAATTGCTAGGTATGACCGTAACTTCTATGCTAACAGTTTCTTCTGTCGCACTTCTCGCTTGTGGAACTCTCTTCCGGCCCCGCTTCTTGCTTTCCAGTCAATGTCGATTTACAAAACTTCAAATGCAATGTCACTTGTTAACTTCTGTCTACTTAATTCATATTATTTTCTTGTTTTCAATAAACCCGTTCGTCTTAATGATTTTTTTGCCTTGTTTGGAGTAAAACTAAAAGTAAAAGCAGTATGTCTTAACTTTTTCTAATAAATGACACTTGAACACGTTATGCCGTTTCATACCACACTGAAAATATATATATATACATATATATATATATATATATATATATATATATATATATACACATATGTGTGTGTTATATATATATATATATATATATATATATATATATATATATATATATATATTTATTTAAAATATGATTCCAAATCGCTACATAAGTGGTCTCATGTTTCAAAACAAGAGCCGAAAACTACAATATAATCCTTTAAATTAAATTGAGTTTAAATTGAAATGGGCTCCGTTCCATCTTCAAGCGAGATTTTTGTTGGAATAACGTATATCTGAAATTTACTTGTTTTAAAAATTGAAATCAAAATCCCCAGGTAACAGCTAGGGCGAATTGTTTAAATTGGGTAGGCGAGTGTAGGGTGTTAATAACAAGTAGCGGTATAGAGATACTTTCAAGATGTCATGTCGGGGAAAGGTGGGGGTGTCTAAAATGAAACGGAAGATGTATTAACCTACGTCTAGTTTGCTTGTCTATGGAGATTTATTTATTTATTTTATTTTATTGTGAAAGGGAATTGTGCATATAAATATATATATATATATATATATATATATATATATATATATATATACACTAACGAGACATTTCAACTCGTCTATATGATCCGTGTGTGGATTGTGAATTGTGATTATTGTTACTTTCAAATTTTAAAAAAAATGGAAGAAAAGAAAAAAAGGTTTTCGTCAATTTACACTCTTTTATTTCCTAAAACAAAAAAAAATATGCCGTTATTCGTGAAGGTGCCGTAGCTAAGTGTACTGTTTCAATGTGTTTCGGTATGTTCCCAATAAGAAATTTGGATCTGGAATGCCACGAACATACCGGCAGGTCTGCAGTCCTTGATGATGATGGAATTAAAACGCTGATTCAAAATAGTCCATTTTAAATGACACGAGCCATCATAGTTACTCTGGATATCACATAATAGCTTTGTAAGTCCTTTGAAAACACTTGGACACTAGAAGCGTTGCGGTATTTCGCTTTTGTGTTTTAATCAGAAAAAAATATTATGAACCGATTTTCCCTCTCTGATTCTCTGCTCAAAACCAACAACTACGATCTAGTCCCGAAAAATCACAAGCTATAGATAATGGATTGTTTACAGCAATGTGTATTAAAAAAAAGCTATTGGAGAAAACGAAATTGCATCTTTGCAAAATTATTTCGATTACTACAAAATTGTCTTAATGGAAGGTAGTTCTATTCTTTCGAAATCTGTATGTTTACATACCAAGAGTTAAATTCAACGGAAAATGTTGTCAAAATTCACACAGGTAAAGCCTGTGTTAACTTGAATAAAATGCATGTAATCTGGAAATCTTATCTACCAGACAAAATCAAGCAGAGATTCTTTCAAGCTACTGTAGAGATGGTGTTAATATATGGTGCTACTGCCTGGACATTAACCAACACCGTTCAGTCTACACCTTGATCGAACCTATACTCGGATGATGAGAGCTATACTTAACATCTCCTGGAGGCAGCATTCAACTAAATCACTGCTCTATGGACACATCCCTGATATCTCTACAATCTTACGCGAATGATGAGCATTGCAGTACACTGCTGGCGAGCAAAACAAGAACTTGTGAGTTATCTACTGTTCTGGACACGTAGGTCTGGATCACAACAGTTTGACTACTCAACAAACACCTACATTGATCAGCTATGTTGTGACAGAGAATGGTTCCCTAATAATCTTACTACCCTGATGCAGGACCGGGGTGTTTGGCGTGGTAGACTCATAAATGTCCGAACTAACTCGCTCGAATAAAAAAAAAAAAAAACACTCAAACAAGTTCATCGCTCAGAAAGATAGCAGAATAAAATCCTGGCTATATAATTCTATATACAGTTATCGAAATATCTTCTTTGAAATTCCCTTAAAAATGTTACAGACTTTTGTTTCGACACAATATAAAGTGCATCGTATCTGTCTTCACCAAAACATGTACTATTCTACCGTGTCTTGTATATTGTGAGCTTATGGGTCATTCCAGATAGATTCAACAAGGGTTCGTTGAAGGTCCTCTAATTTCATCCAAACTCTGATGCTCTCAAAGTAATTATTAATTGAAAAGTTTTCCAATATGATGCACATTGATTTTGGGGGTCCTGAGCTTCCTAGAATATTAGAAAATTTCTTTTTCACTCATTTTTACCACATACTTATGACTTCTTGCAATGGTTTAATACATTTAATTTCAACATTTCTGCACTTTTGTTAAGATTGTCTTTCACAAAATTCATAGTTTTACATAGTTTTTAATCAAGTGATGATTTGTTACAAGGACTGAAAAATTAAAAACAAATAAAATATTGTTTCTTTTTTTCATTTAGTGACGTATTTGCCTTCCTGTTGCTCAGAAATAGTCCTCAAGGACACATGGCACAGTGGATAAAGGCGTTGGTTAGATCCAGTGACAGGAACCAAAGAGTGTGAGTTCAATACCCGGTTAAGGCAGTGGAGAACTTTCAGAGGGAAAATTAACAGGAGATAACTGACATCCATTAAACATGGCACGTGGAACTGGAACAGTCTACCCCAGTGAGCGAAATAAAGGGTTCAGTTCGACATTCCAACCACCTGAAGAAGGCCGGAGCGTTGTAATAAATATGGCGACAAAGATGAGTACAATAGTCCGAATAATGTAGATGTACATAATACCTCATCTCAGAAATATAGACAGGCATCTGATTTGTTGCGTAGTTTTTGATACACACTGAATCATAAGAGACGATGAAGTGGTTTTTATGTTTCCTCATGCAATGTAAATAAGCAGGTTTTTGCACATTTTTAAAATTTCATTTGGGATTTTTGCAAGGAGTCACAGAAGAGTGGGATTAGTTAACTGCACTTGAAAGACTCATAATGGTTGTGATGAAAGAAAAATTTAAAAAGACAAGCAATGAATATTGTTTTCAGTGAAAGGTGTCTACAAAACAAGAAAAATATTTAAAACTTAATGTTTTCTAAATTGTCAATATCTTCACTATTTTCAAAGTAGCGTAAAATCTTTTTGACAAGTGGAAACATATTGAAATTATAAGGATCAACTCTTTTAATGAATGTTAAGAAATGGTAAGAATATGGATGAAATATGAAGAACTTCAGGATGGATTCTTGTTGAACCTGGCTTGAATGACCCTTATCAGCATTTGCTTTGATATACACGTTTTGCGCTACATGCAATTGATTGCTCTTATAGGATGTTTACTAAGTAACCATTTTTTATTCAAAAATTAGGAAAATGCAACACTCAAGTGCCACTCGTGGTAGAGCGTTACATAATAGGGTATGTTATTCAAATGTAAAAGGAAGTAGAAGGAAATGATAAGTAGAATAGATTGTGACTGGAAAGGTTAAGTTGGTAATGTTGAGCAAAATAACTACAGGGAATATTTTTTCCACAGAGAAGCAGCCTAGAAACTTCTAACTATAAAGGTTTCAACTGATGAAACTAAAGAATTGAGCTTATATGAATATCTGCCATATTGGGTAATTATATGCTTTCAACATTTCTTATGGGGGAAAGAAGGCTGTTGATGGGGGGGTTATTCATATATAAAACTATGTAAAAGATTTTGAATTCTGTCAAAGGTCGAAAATTAAGTATTAGACATCTCCATCCCAGAGAGGACGGTAACACTCCAAGTTTGGTCTAATTCGATTCATCTAAAAATAAAACATAATCTTAAATGATAGTTTAGCAGTCTTTAGAGAATTTGACCTTAAGGGTCAGATAAAAGACAAAATAAAGGAAGTCGATTTTGCTTGGCTGAGCCAGCCTGGGAATGATAGATACAGAAAAAGGTTTTTGCGGAGTTGGCTCTTACACAATGTAGACGTATCCCATTCGTCTCTGGAAATTGCTCCCCAGTGAAGGGGAAAAGTAACCCCACTGGCTCGTTAGAAATGTTCACGTCGACGTAAATAAAATAGTTAAGATTAAAATTCCCTTCGTTGATGTCTTTTTTTATTATCTCCGATCAAAAACAACTAGCGATCACCGGCCGCGAGAGAAAGAAGAATGCAAATTTATTATGGAATTGACCCCGTCACCCAAGAGCTTTCCCAGAAGGAGCAGCCAATACAAGAATAGCACGGGTTTTTGGAACGTTACAAGGAACCAACCATTTTTTTTTCCTGAATCTTTAGCGATGGATCCTGAGTTCAAGTAGAGATTTGGGGTGCATTTGAATCCCAATAGACGTTCATATTACAGCGCCTATTGAAAGTGCAAATGTTTATTGCAGCAGGAAAAAGCTGAAATGTTACTGGCATTGTTTTGGAGATATTAAAATTTACGAGTTTGTCCACATGCTCATACTGTTCCGTTTGCAGTTATCATTATCTTTATTATTATTATTATTATTATTATTATTATTGTTGTTGTTGTTGTTCCTCCTCCTCCTCCTCCTCCTCCTCCAATTGGTAGTGGTCTTATATTTCCATCTTTCCATTTGTCTCATTCGATCCAAAAACAGAGAACACTGCATGGCTGTTTGAATAGAAAGATGTGCCCACTGATGAGCTATGTTTTTTTTGCGTTATATCAAGACTCAAGTGAGCAAGCGATAATTTCAATTAAAGCATGCTATGCACAGGTGACACGACAGCAACCAAAACAAACGGCTTGATAACGGTACTAAACGATGACACCTGCCATGGAAACAAAAAAACATAACACGATTTTATTTTCGCAAAAGTTACCAACCCAACCTAAATCAAGTGCGAAATTGGTTCCAGAATCTTACACTCTCGCTTCTCTTAAAAATGTAATAAATGTTTCACAGAAAAGGAAATCGATTTTTTATATGTCATTTTTATTTACTTCTTTAAATATTGTTTCTTTTCTTTTTTTTTTTTTTTTTTTTTTTGTTACTGTTTTTTTTTTCCGTAACTTTCATCCGTCATTTCTCACGTGTATATTCTGTTTATATTTTTTAAAATTCTGTTTCCTTTAACTGTTAATCTTGTTGAAATTAACTGGGTAATTCAATTTCATGCCACTGTGCATATATTAAGGGGAAGCGCTTAATAATCTCTTTCGATTATTATAAACCTCACTGACGTGAGTATCGCTTTATTTATAATTTTAAGATTATGTTTTTTTAAAGAATGATTTTTTATTCGTTTAAGAATTAGTTCCTTCTTTTTCTTCTTCTTCATTGTACCATTTTCAGGAAGAAAGTATACATAGTTCTCCACAGTTTCCTATTCATCGCAGCTCCAATTTCTCCTATCTCTCCAGTTTATTAATACAAATTCCTTTTTCCAGTTATTCGCTGTTTCCGTCGGCCATTTTTAACCACGTTATGTAGCCAAGAAATTTAAACCGTCACTTTTCTTGTTCTAATTATTAGTGTAATTTGGGTTTCCATTTTCAGAAAAAACTACCTAGTTGCTTATATGTTAATGCTATTCTCAGCATCCTTCTGTAGAACCATATCTGTTTTACGTCAAATTTCCTTCTCATCTTTAAGGGAATTGTCCAGCAATCATTGCCATATAGGAGGGTTGAATTTACATAGATTAGAATTATTTTCTTTCAAAACGAATGTAGCAACATTCGAAAGTAATCGTAAAAAATAGCATGAAATAAAAATAAATATCAACGTTGTTAAAAATACCGATTACATAAAATCCCTAATTCTGAATATCTATATTTCTTAGATGAGTTATTATGATTATTTACATTTTTATATTATTCGGTCTGTTATCCTCATCTTCAATGCCATATTCACAACGTTTCGGCCGCTGTGCGCCCCGGCCTTCTTCAGGTGATTGGAGTTTAATATCAAGCTACAGCAGTGGTGAACCCAAAACTTGCACAGTTGAGATTAAGGGAAATAAATGAGGCATACGAAAGAAGCATGGCACCACGAGGAACTAGAACAATCTGCCCCGATTGAAGGCCGGAACGTACAACGGCCGAAACGTTGTGATAAATATGGCAACAAAGATGAGGACAATAGTCCGAATAATATAAATAATATATATATATATATATATATATATATATATATATATATATATATATATATATATATATATGTGTGTATATATATATATATGTGTGTATATATATATATATATATATATATATATATATATATATATATATATATATATATATATATATATATATATATATATATATATATATGTGTATATATATGTATATATATATATATATATATATATATATATATATATATATATATATATATATATATATATATATATAAATCTGAAGAAGAAGCTTTGAAAGCTCTTTGAATTTAGCAGTAAGTATTTTCAAGCATCCGTTCAGTATAATGTTCTCGGAATGCTTTTCATTTCATGGAACTGGTTTCCTATTGAAAAGACCCTCAGGAGCGCGTAGTACAAGAGAATTTTAGAGTCTTTTCTGCTCCATTCTGCTGAATCGACCCCACCAAGTTCATTTTTATGCAGGATAATGTTCCCTGTCACAAATCAAAATTGATGAAGGAATACTTTGATGAGGAGCAGGTGAGTGTTATGACTTGGCAGCCCCAATCTCCTGACCTCAACCCCATAGAAAACTTATGGGGCATGTTGCTCAATTGCTTTCACTAGTGTCTGGACTATATAATGTTCCACATTTCAGATTTTAGATCGCTTATCCTTTGAATTTAACTCAACTTTCGTTTCATCGGAGAAGACAACATTTAGTAAAAAATATCAGGTGAGTTACTTTTATCGAACAGCACTATATATATATATATATATATATATATATATATATATATATATATATATATATATATATATATATATATATATAAAAAACTATAGAAATTTCACGTCTGTTAAGTGCGACTATCATTTATTTCTTAAAGGAAACTTATACTTACAATCATAAAAAATACAGGATCAGGAAAAAGTGGCTCGGTAAATATAACAGTCACAGGACATAGTGAAAGTAAGACAAGAAGTATGATACAACGAAAAACTGTTTAACAATCTTGTTAGATGACAGAACAAAGTCAAAGAGGGATAATAAAGGTAGCTTAATATTAGTCAAAGATTAGTTTGAGCAATAAAAACAGGAAGTTGTGAAGTGCCGTCGCTGCCCATATCCAGATAAATATAAAAGAAAGAGAAATACCGTGTTATAAATACAGATCCTTGAAGCAAATAATGTTTGCGGGCGAATTCTGTGAAGGCATTGTTTTGTTTATTAAATTTAGACAAGCAAATGGGAAAACGTATCTTGCTCGATCGATCACTCCAGACAGTTATAGCAGCCTGAATTTCTTCTAATAAACCAGATGTATCTAGCGATTATTGTGATATATATATATATATATATATATATATATATATATATATATATATATATATATATATATATGGCATGAACCTTTGCCCATTTCTGGGACTCACCGTCAAATATTTAAATAAATGCTTTTAACAGGAAGCATTTTCTGCCATCAGCTATTTTTGACGTCGCCATTTTATTATAAAATTAAATAACTATTTTTTTTTTATATTTTGTTTTAGTTTTTTACTTTTTTTAAATTGATCTGACAGCTCTCGTTCCATTTTTAATCCCCAACGTGATTTCATTTCGTTAACGGAGTTGGAGTCAAATGTGGCGGCGTCCAGGATGGTTGGACGTCAGGATGTGGTCTGCTTGCTAAAAAAGGAGTGACAGAAATGAACGCTGCACTAGTGCGGTAAGAAATATGGTGTAGCATCAACTTATATGGAAAAGTCTACGTTTTATAGCAATATGTTTCATTAAATCAGTTAGTTGCCATTCTGTGCTGTAAGGCTGTTTCTATTCTTTTTTCTATTAGGGGATATTTTTTTTTAAACATCCACTTTGGTCAAGTAGCGTACATTTTGAATCGGGGAAGTTATTTTCAGTGCAGACTAGCAGAAAAACAATAAAGGAACAAAGAATGGATAGAAGTTATATAAAATGAAAACCAGGAAAAAATTACAAGAAAAAACAATGAAAGAGAGGGAAAAATCAAATAAGAGATTCGTTTAAAGGTGATAAAGGTAAAATAGAATTAATGACAATTCCGACTGAAAGAAATTTACGTTTTGTCTTTTAAGGAAAAATTAAAGGAAGAATGAACGAAAAAGAAATGCCAAAGAAAATTTTAAAAGATATATAAGTATGATCTTGAAAGAAAATTTAAAGAAAGAGAAGCAGAAAAAGAGGAATCCGAAAGAAAACAAAATAATGGTGAAAAGAAAAAACAAAGTGAAATAGGAAAGAAATAAAGGAATGAATAGATAAATAAAATTAAAACTCTAGGAAAGATAGTATGAAAAGCTTTTAAAAGATAGAGAAATGAAGTGAAAATACAAAAGAAAGAAAGAAAGAAGGAAAGAAAGAAAGAAAGAAAGAAAGAAAGAAAGAAAGAAAGAAAGAAAGAAAGAAAGAAATGGCAGTTATGATAGTTTCGGCAACAGAAAGAAAGAAAGAAAGAAAGAAAGAAAGAAAGAAAGAAAGAAAGAAAGAAATGGCAGTTATGATAGTTTCGGAGAAAGAAAGAAAGAAAGAAAAAAGAAAGAAAGAAAGAAAGAACGGAATGACAGTCATGGTAGTTTCAGCAAAAGAAGGTAAGAATAAAAGAAAGAAAAAAGAAAGAAAGAAAAATGGCAGTTATATGATAGTTTCAGCAACAGAAAGAAAGAAAGATAGTAAGAAATGGCATTTATGCTAGAGCAACAGAAAGAAAGAAAGAAAGAAAGAAAGAAAGACACCCTCAATTAAAAACGACGCGTGTGACATTGGTAGTTTCCAATGAATATAGCTTTTTTTCTTTTCCTGAAGATATGAGGAACTCTCCTTTCTCCCTCACTCTTTTCCCTTTTGTATTTATGTATCTTTCTATCATACGCTTATCGTATGTGTAGACAGCCTCACATCGTTTGAGACCTTAATCTACATCTAGTTTCTTGATGGACTCCTCCCATGTCAAGCCGTCGCGCTGATCTGCCTGGCTTCTTTGAAGCTCTGTTATAACACTAAGTCTATATTGTTATCATTTTTATACATATTGGGATTATCGCAGATCATCTTCTCTTAGAACAATGATTCGATTCTACTTTTGGTATTTCTTGGTGTGAATCGCATACAACTGTAGTACGGATTTTAACACGATATGATTTTCTTTGATTTATAAATTTGGTATTGAAAAAAACGCATCCCAGATTATCAGACACTTTTCCACCGCCATGACGTAACACATACTCTTCCTTTTCTAAAAATATTTCTTGGTTTACTGTTATATTAAGCTTTCCTCTTTTGTATGACGCTGTTAGAACTACACGACACAGGAGGCTGTGGAGAGTCATGATCGACCACATCCTAAAAAGACATGGCACCTAATTAATGATGTTAATCGGTGGGAAGTTTGCAAATCTCCTTTCCACTAGGCAGTCTTGATATTTAGTAAGCTTAGTTTAATAATAATATGGAAAGAGGTCTTGGAGAATTTGACACTCACAGGACCTATTGAAGGTAAGAGGAACAGATGTAAGTAGCAAATAACCTACCTAACGAGTTTGTGTAAATGGTTGGAGAGATAGCGAAAAGACCAAACTTAGCGCTACAAAGGACAGGAAATTGTGGAGAGCCATGATCCTGAATAGACATGGTGCATAAAAGAAGAATATTTTGTAAATATGGCAACTCAGAACAACAGAAAGTCTACAGAGAAGAGCTTAAAGTGCCCGATAAATTTGAGGTATGAATTTTTCTATGTCGAAATAGAAAAGAAAAATAAATGATTAAATATTTTGTGTTTTTATTTTTGTTTTGTTTTTCTTTGTAAGTTCTTGTAGAACATATTCTTCTTCTTCGATGTGCCATATCTCCTTAGTATGTAGCCAGCCATGGCTCTCTCCAACTTCCTATCCTTTGGAAGTCTTAGTAAAAAAAATTTCACCATTCCTACCATTCCTTGTTCTGTAATCCAGGTACAAATTCGTTGTTTCCCCCTTTTCCTTGTTAACTTCAATATGACTTTTGAGTATCAAATTTTCCAAGCCTTATTTCCTCATAATATGTCATTGTTATGGGACCTTACCCATTATAGCATGAGGGACTATTCCATACGTAATAAATACTGGGCCTCAAGAGGAAGCAGAGAGTTCAGTCCGAAGTCGGGCGACCGGCTGATCGGCTGATCAGTTGAACTCTCTGCCTTCGGGCGGGGAGGGACCCGAACGAGGCTATGCCGAAGAGCGGAGTCTCTTCGAGGAGGTAAACCGACCCTGAAACCGTTTATACGGGTTCAAAGGGCATATTTTTGGCTCGGAGATCCCACGGGCTCGGAGATCCCACGTTAAACCGACCTTGTCCCACATGATGCCCTCATGGGGGGTGACTAAATACTGTTCCGTCTGAAGTCCGGAGTGAAGTCCGTCAGGAGTCTGTCAGTCTTGAGCGAGCGAGTCAGTCAGTCGAGTCAGAGGCAGTCCAAAACAGAGTAGTGTTCAGACAATTACTACTAAACCTGATTGTTCTTACAAATACTTTCTATTTCTCTGTATATATTCCTGTTTGTAATATATCTGTGTTATTCCATATACGTGTTAGAGTTCTTCTTTATTGGTTCTACCTTGGACTATCATCGTGGTACAAGGAACCGGACCATAACAGTCATAAAAATTTTAAATCTTTCTTTCTGATTCTAAGTGCGTTTCCTTTTTTATTACCATTTTTTTTTCAAATTTCCTCGATGCTATTCTCAGCTTCTTTGTGTATAAACACAATTCTGTTCCCCCAGATTCCACTCTCTTTGAGAGGAAATTGTCCTGCATTTACTGCCATATAGGATATTCTGTCGCAATTCACCACTCTTTCCTGTTTCTAACAAAACGTTCTTGTTTCTTAATGTTTTGTTCAGCTTTTCGAAGACATCTTTTTGATGAGCCTTCGTATTTTGGTTTCATACAAAAATATTAATTCTAAATATGTTCAGTGACACTTAAGATTAAGAACACGATGAATCGATGAGAAAATGAATTTCCGTTTCAAAAGAGATAATCCTAGCAAGGTTATATGGTGAAAATTTCATGAACTAGTTATACCCGAGCTTATAAATAAGAAAACATCTTCATGTCTACGTGGACGCCTTTCGCGATGTACCATTTATACATATATGATGGCTTCGACTTTCGAGATATGACACAGATTGATTTATTCTCAAATATGAGAGAGCGCTTATGTGGTTTTTTAGTATTGCATTTTTTGTCATATTTGGCAAAGTTGGGCGTCTGATACAGAAGTTATTACAATAATATTCTGTCGAAATTTCGCTGGTGTGTCTTAGCTGATTTTTAGGCCTATCCAGCTTAAACTTGAGCACATTCAATACATTTCAGTGAAAACAACAGAACTCTTTCTTACGTTACTGTTAAGGTTTTCAGGCTCAACACGATTCTCTTCAAAGTCTCTGTTATCATCGTGCACTGCTTTCCTACAGGATGAACGATCTCGGACTAGTTTTTTCCCGGCCATTTTCCATTATGTTTTTGTTTTTTTTCTTGATGCAATCTTTATTGCATAGTTTCCTTTTGGGCATCGGTCATTTTTCATTCAGCCAATTCAGCGTACTGAGAGTGCTTAGAGATACGATTGTCCTTCATCTTTACCTGATGGCCAACATCTTAACCGATACTGAAATAAAAAAAGCGACAAATTTATTATCACTGTTTATTTTTCAGGAATAATTGACCTTGAATAAATTTCTTAGATAATCATAACTTGAATAATCATTCGACTCTCGCGTAATTACTTAACTCTGATTGGTTCTTTTATGTTTGATTAATTGCTGCTTGATCTTGTCACTCGTTATTTAAATGTTATTTGCAGACAATTTCGTCTTTCGTTCTGTCGTTCACTTTCTGAGCGACGGTTCGGTTCAACTCTCTGTCTACGGACGGAGAGGAACCCGAAGGAGGCTACGCCGAAGGGCGGAGTTTCCTTCGGGGAGGTAAAACCGGCCCTAAACCCGTTTATACGGGTTCAAATGGGCTCGGAAATGCCCACGTTAAAAAGGCTTTGTGCCACATGACGCCTTCGTGGGGGGACAAGTAAATATAAATATAGTCCTTCTCGTATGGCTAAACAACTCACTAATTTTGAACGTACTTTTCAAAGAAGAATATCCGAAGTGCAGAAATTATTCCTGAATTCTTCATTTACATCAGTGGTCACAAGTTACCAACGGTTTTCACTGACCTCTTTCTAAATTTACCGCTTTTTTTACCGGGGGACCCTGTAGTAGTCTAACTGCGTTTCAGGATATCAATGTCATTCTTTTTCCGAAAATTTCCTAGCGGATAACCCATATATGGTGGAGACACATATATATATATATATATCTTTTTAAAATATAATTCCATCGCTACCTAAGAGTTCACATGTGTCAAAAACAGGAGCTAAAAACTTCAATTTAATTATAAAAATTAAATTGAATTAAAGTATCAAGCTCTGTTTCATCTTCAAGCGAAATTTTTGGAATCTTTTTAAAAACAATTATAAAATAAAAAAAATAATTATAATTTAGGCTCTACTTATGAGCACTGATTTTTAAGAAAAAAAAGGTACTAAACAACTTCGGATTATTAACCTAACGTGTCCTTTCCTATATATTTACACACACACAAACATATATATATATATATATATATATATATATATATATATATATATATACAGACACACACACACACATATATATATATATATATATAT
>CAHIKZ030004581.1:1220000-1322500 GCA_903632075.3 Acanthosepion pharaonis | reverse complement strand
GTCTTCTAATATTAGCATCTTTTTGTTGTAGAGTAGTTTTCACAGTGGAGGTTTGTATTTCAATAAGTCGTCCTAAATTAGGTTCGACGTACAAAACGTTAGGAACTTGGAAATAAGAGTTAATGACGCAGCAATCTAGTTGTGATGGTTTGTACTTCAATGTCCGATATCGACTGACTCGCTCAACACCACTGAGCCAAACTGGCCACTGCTACTACTACTTATTACCTGTGGGAGTGTCCATTACATTAGAATAGGTATAAAAATTTGTATTAATAACTCAAATGAGGTTGTGATGACGTAAAATTAAAATAATTATGCAAAGACTTTGCAAAGTGAATCGGGTTGAAACCTTTTCCAAAATATCAAAATCATGATACGTGATAATTATATTTTGCAGACAATGCATGTATTAACCGTCTATGAAAATAGTAAAATTCCCGTATTCTTGCAAGGAATATAAAATTGGCAGTTTTGGCTATGGTAACTACTTTTCGTTTTTTATTGTTTTAACTGTTTCATGCTAGCATTTTCAATTTTTTTTTTTTTATTTTTGGTTAAATTTCTTCCTTAAGCCTTGTATGTTTATGTATAATTGGGTATTTAAACAGCAATCCTTCATTTATATTTGTTTAATAAAAGACTGTAGAAAAAGTTATTGAGGTAAGGGTTTTTATTTTTCATGTCTTCGAACATGTGTTTTCTTTTCTGGACAGAGTGTGTATACTTTGAATATACGCTCTTTTAGCGCTAGAGGGCGTCGTCAGTGATGTTCTAGAAAAGGATCATTGGGCAGTTTCGGGTCTTTCAAACATCATACTGACCTCACCAAATCGACCCCCTCAGAGCTGATCAGACTCTGAAACACCCTCTAAAAAATGCTTGTAGACACTGACTTCTATAAATATACCCAAATAGAATCTATCCAAAAAGACACTAGTTAACAATGGCTTCCCTAACCACCTTATAGATAACCAAATTAAGCTACTTCTTCCCAATATAGATAATGATAGTGAATCAAAAATAACATAAATATTTTCTACAAAAACCAAATGCACATTAACTACAAACAAGATGAATATTCACTTAGTAATATCGTAAAGAAATACACTACCGCAATAGGCCCGAACAAGAAAATCAAATTATCTATTAAAACACATTAAACCAGCTAACCTTATCTTCAAATATAACAACACACCAACAAAATCAAAATTACAACGAACGAACATTATTTATGAGTTTAAATTACCCTTAAGAAATTGTCAGCCTGATCAAAGCGAATTCATAAATAATTACATTGGTCACACTACTACATGCCTATCCAGACGCCTTACGTTACGTCTATCCAACCATAACTTCCGACCATGACTTAATTAGAACCTATTTAAACACACACGCAAACATACCAGACATCATCCGAAATATACTAGTGCAGAATACAAACATAATAACCTTATCTATATGTATAAAAAAAGATTAAAAATAATGGCAATCTTAATAATAAAAAGAAAAAGCCAACACTCAATAATATTAACTCCGAACACGGCCACAATGTGCTGACTGTGTTCGGAAAGTAAAACATCCCTATAACTCTGGATACATACACACCAGTTAAAAATCAAAAATAAAATCATCCTTGATAATGGCTGAAAGTATAGCCAAAAGAGCTCGGAATTACAAAACATTTGGATAGTTTCTACACACTCTGTGTCCACAAAAGAAAACAATTAAAAATAAAAATGGCTACAAATTCACCCATAAATATCCAGCAAAAACTAAACAGTCAACCCCGGTTTTACTCCTGAATGCGATGCAGTCACATCTCACTGGAACCACTACTTCAAAATCTAACCTAAGGAACGGTGTAGTCTGGCCCTTACTTCTTTCAGAGCTACCTGCAATCGATGTAAGATTCCTGAAAAACGCAAAGTGCAGCTACGCACGATCTGTCCAGGCCAAAGTAGAAAATAAACAAATTAGATCTCACGAATTGGATCACCAGCCAAATTATGAACAGACGGCTATGCCCATTATTATAAATGGCCCCGAGGTCATATCATCCTTGATTAACAAGGCGAAACTCTTAGCCTCGATCTTTGTCTCAAACTCAACGTTAGATGACATAAGCCCTACCCTCCCCAATTTTCTACGTCTCACTGAGCACAGTCTCAGTAATATACTCATTTCAGCAAGAGATGTTTCTAGAATTATCAAAAAGGCTCAACAAGTCATCGTCCTTAAGAATATCAACCCAGAATTCTCCACGTTTCTTGGTAAGTTATTTCACCGCTGCTTAAAGGAGAAATATTTCCTAAGCATTTAGAAGGTGGTAAGTCTATACTCGGTCTTTAAGAACACGAGCAATCGATCCTCTCCCTCCCAATATAGGCTTTTTTGTTCCCTGAGTATTAACAGTAAGCTTTTTGAGGCCTTAATTAACAAGAAGGTCGTCGTGCACCTTGATAGGAACAAACTCTTGTACGACGAGCAGTATGAGTTTCGATCATCCAAATCCACTGCTTACGTCCTAACCATCATTACACACAGAATCAAGCCCTTGATGACACATATACTAAAAGGACTGCGGCATTAAATATCTCGAACGCTTTTGACAAGGTGTGGCACAAAGTTTAGCTACACAAGCTGTCCAGTAATGGAATCACTGGAAGCTTCTTCACGCGAACCACTGCCGTAGGGAAGGGACTTCCTCGATCGCTACAATCATAACCAGTTCAAATCTAGAGTCAACCGATATTCAACCCTCCTATCTGTTAAGGTCCAGGTCCTTGTACCACGGTGATGGTCCAAGGTAGAACCAATAAAGAAGAACTCGAACACGGATATGGAATAACACAGATATATTACAAACAGGAATATATACAGAAAAGTAGAAAGGGTTAGTACGAATAATCAAGTTTAGTAGGGATAAAATGTAGTCTCGACCAGTATCACTATTCCAATGTATTGTAGTAATTGTCTGAACGCGACTCTGTTTCGGACTGCCTCTGACTCGACTGACTGACTCGCTCGCTCTGACTGACTTACAGACTCCTGACGGACCTCACTCCAGACTTCAGACTGAACGGTATTTAGTCACCACCCACGAAGGCATCATGTGGCACAAGGCCGGTTTAACGTGGGATCTCCGAGCCCGTGGGATCTCTGAGCCCGTGGGATCTCCGAGCCCGTGGGATCTCCGAGCCCGGGGCTCGGCCAAAATGTCCCTTTAACCCGTATAAACGGGTTCAGGGTCGAGCGCACCTCCCGAAAGAGACTCCGCCCTTTCGGTGTAGCCTCGTTCGGGTTCCTCCCCGCCCGAAGGCAGAGAGTTCAACCGATCAGGCGGTCAGCCGGTCGCCCGACTTCAGACTGAACGGTATTTAGTCGCCCCCCCCCCACGAGGACATCATGTGGCCCAAAGCCGGTTTAATGTGGGATCTCCGAGTCCATGTGTTTGGCCAAAAATATGCCCTTTGAACCCGTATAAATGTGTTCAGGGTCGGTTTACCTCCACCGAAAAAGACTCCGTCCTTCGGCGTAGCCTCGTTAGGGTTCCTCCCCGCCCGAAGGCAGAGAGTTCAACCGATCAGCCGGTCGCCCGACTTCGGACTGAACTCCCTGCTTCCTCTTGAGACGCAATATTTATTACGTATGGAATAGTCTATTATGTTATTATGGGTAAGGTCCTCTAACACTATCTATATAAACTAGCCTTATTGTAACCTTCTACCTCGAGTGGCCCCGGGCCTTATACAGCGTGAATCTTATTGTAAAAAAAGAAGTTATGCCTTGACGATGTCTGCATGCAAAAGTATGTCGTCTTAGCCGTGATCTAATTTCACAGCTGGAATATGATATTTATTCAGCTACAAATAATTACAGAAGTTTCAATATCTGGGTAGTCTTGGGTATGACGATAAACTACATCCGGCATCATCGAGATTGAAGCCTGTGAGGGGCGTAGAACCATCTCTTAATTGCTGTTCTTCCCAGGCTCACTTTAACCCAGCGTGGTAATAACTATGAAAGCCAGAGCTACGGGCAAATAGTGAACCCTAAAATGAAAAACAATATATTATGACAGTATAAAATACATTTTTCTATAAAGGAAATTACTAATAATATATATTTATTTAATTACCAACAATACATTTTTAAAGCAAAATGGCCAGCAATATATTTTATCGTAGAATCACCAACAATATATATTATTTGCAACCGAAGGCATACAATTGCGTTCAAAATATATTCGGCTGAAGACATAAAACTGTTTTCAAAATATTTAGATTTCTGCATTAAATAATCCAGAGCGGTTGATATGCCGAAAATGAAATCAACTAAACAACCAACATGAAAGAACGCATTAATCCATATAATATTCTACAATTACTATATTAATATTCTACATATAACATTAATCCATATAATATTCTACAACTTAAAATAAGCAAACTTTATTCCAAAATATAAATTCACAGTATCCCAGCTGAGATGTTGCAGCAGTCAATGAGGAATCTCAACAGGAGATTTCAAGAATGTATTCGTACAGGAGGACACTATGTACAGGACGTAATTTAAAAAAAATGAAAATTCCACCATTGTTTCTTAAATGGAATGTTTTAAGGTTTCAATTACTATGAATAAAATATTTTTCTTTCATAACACTTGGTTTTATTGGATTGTTAAAAAGTTCCCGTTTTTTTAGGGGTCACCCTGTACTTGACGCCAAGGCATATGATAAAAGAGCAGAGCTCACAGGACAGATTGAATGTGTTATACTAGAACATTACCTATTCTATTGTAATAGACTCTCCCAGACATAATAAGTAATAGTAGTAGTAGCGGTCACCAGTTGGGCTCAGTAGAGTTGAGTGAGTCAGTCGATGTCGGACATTGGAGTATCAACCACCCCAACTAGATTGCTGTGTCATTAACTATTATTTTCAAGTTCCTAACTTTTTGTACGTCGGACCCTTTTAGGATCGACTTATCGAAATACAAGGATCCACTGTGAAAACTACTCTACAACGGAGGGACAGAAGAAAACAGGGCGTAACGCACTCGAATCACCCACTTTCTCATTTAGCGTGAGTTAAGATTAATCTTGTTAATTGAAAATGTTTGTAAGAAATTTCAGAATATTATTGCTATATTTCAGAATATTATTACTATATTTCAGAATATTATTAGTAGATTGCTTTTGGCTAATCGTTTAGCTATTATCTGGATAACATTTGCTTTTGGGCGCGAACTGTATAAATATCAGTTTTCTTTTGAATTCCAAATTCTTTTACGCGCCACGTGACATTGTATCTCCCGTGTTACGCACGCACCAAAATGTATGATGCGCTTATAACAAGAACCTGACCAATTAATTACCAACATTTCTTCTTTAAAACACGTTCCGTTTCTCTATTGCCAAACGCTGAATAACTGGCAATTGCTTTTTTTTACACAAATATCTTCTTTCTTCTGTGTGCCGTCTCCTTCATAACGTATGCGATCATGACTCTCCACAATATCCTGTCCATTGTAGATCATTGAAATGTTTGTCTTTTCTTTCTCGCCTCAATCCTGTTTATGTCAAAAGCTCGTTGGGTATGTTATTCTTTACTTTCGTCTGGTTTCTTTGTCTTCACTAAGTCCCTGAGCGTGTCAGATTCCTCAAACACTCCTTTCTCAATATACACTCAAGACATTTCAATTGGCTCTTTCTGATAAATATAAGTGTCCTTTTATTTATATTTCCCGAAAATTTTCTCGTTGCTCACATGTTCAGTCCATGGTATTCTAAGTATCCTCCTGTACAACCACATTTCTATTGTCACGGGTCTCTTCTTCATCTGTCTAAAGAACGTTCAGCATTCATTAATTTATAGGTTGTGGGGCGATATAACATAATAGTTCTTGATGTTTTACACTTTATTTAACCTTTGGAAGGATACTTCCTCTATTCCAGTGAACCTTCGGATACGCAATATATTTATTGAAAATACATGTTTTAGCCTCAAAAAGGTTTTAAATTCTTGAAGACTTTGTTATTAATTTTAAAAAAAAAGCAATCTGAATACGACACTGTTGTTTGAAAGTATTTTACAACTGATTCATACATTCGATCCAGTGAAGAAATTTACTTTTATGTCTCTTTCGTGTCATTTTACAAATCAAACGCCATTATTTCGACATTTGAATTATTTCTTTCTATATTCCGTATCCTTTCAGGACGTAGGCGATCATGGCCCTTCACCTCCCTCTATCCTTTGCAGTTCTCAACAAGTTCCTTCCCTCTGCCACTTCCCCTAGACCACGTTCTGTCATCCACTTACTTAAGGCTGCTAGGTATGTCATGCGTTGTTTTCCATTGTCTCTCTTTCCCTCTATTTGACCCGTGAGTATCAGATTCTACAGGCCTTCCTTCTTCATATGCGTCCCAGGAACACTTCCTGATGTTAAATATAAGTCTCCTCCTTGTTTGCATTCTAAGACCTCATCGTTGCTCACACGTTCGGTCCATGATATCCTTAGCATCCTTCTGTAGAACCACATCTCCGTCGCCTCGAGTCTCTTTTTTCTTCTTTGAGGAAATCGTCCAACATTCTCTGCTGTAAAGAAGAACAGGTGTCACGTAACAGCCCAATATTCTTTTCTTATTTACCAAAGAAATCCTCCTGTCTCCCAGCTTTTGGAATTCGTCCTTGGTCATCCCAATACGTTTACGGATCACAGTGTTGCATTTACTGTCCTCTGCAGGACGCTTCCCAGATATTTAAACTTCCGAGTCTGCTTGATTCTTGTGTTCCGACCTGCAAATCACATTTCGGGCTCTTTCTTTTTATTGATGACCATACATTGCTGTGTTTTCTTGTAGTTTAGACATTTGAATACTGAAAAGGCTTATTCTTTTTTTCTAAAAAGAATAGGCCTTTTTTAGAAGAACGATTAGCTAGTTTTGAATATAAATGCTTTTTTCTTCAATATTTTATATTATATTTCTCAGAATCGTCACCTCTATTGTTTGGTGTATGTCAATGAAATACTAGATAAAAAGTGCTTCTTTCTACGAGGTGTCATAAAAGTAACAGGACTTGTGTCCTGTGGGAGCTATGAGTGGGGTTGTGATTAAAGAGTTACGTCACCTTAGACGAAGTATATAACTGCGATTCCATCTCTCTGTAGATATTATGTGCTTTTTTCATTCTCAAGGTTTTTATTAAGAGTTCCTCAAGCCATGTGCACAGAGTACCGAACAAACCTAAAGTTTCTCGTCCGACTGGGGAAAACTCCGTCAGAAACACTCGGACTACCGCACGGAGATAAGACGGCGTTGCGCTCCCGGGTATTCGAGTGGCATACGAGGTTTAAAGAAGTACGCGAGGATGCTGTCGAAGACCCCAGCGGAAGCGCGACATCATCTTATCTCAGTAGAGTTTTCCCCAGGCAGACCAGAAACTTCAGTAACGTGACCCAATAATCCCTACCCCACTCATAGCTCGAACGGCACACTGCTAGTCCTGCTAGTTTTCTGACACATCTCGTATTTTCCCTGAGAAAAGTAGTCGGTCGTACGAGTTCCAGTATTTCGATCAGTTAAAAAAGAAATGGAGAAGCGACGAGAAGATTTAAAAGGGCGACAAGGAGAAAGAATGAAATGGGTTGATGGAACAAATTGATAAAAAAAAATTGAAAAAGGAACGAAAAGAGAAAACAAACAAATAACAGTTGGAAAAATACGCATATACAGTGTAACCCGGATATAAGAGAGTTGTCGGGACCGGAGAAGAAGTCTCTTATATCCGGGTTTCTCTTACATCCGGGTTTGGTCTATTTTATATACTCTAATTTGGGACCAGAGAAAATCTCTCTTATATCCGGGTTTCTCTTATATCCGGGTCTCTTATATCCGGGTTACACTGTACTCGCGTATCATGCGACTTTTGATGACCTAAATTTGAAGCTAATTTTAAAAGGGGTCGCATCATCATTATGTACTGATGGCCCGAGCTACGCCATTGACCTAACCATATATTCATTTACTGTAGTCAAATAGTACACGTGTATTTACAATGAACATGATTTTGATAAAACTGATGTTTCACTTAACTGTGCCCAGTAATAATACAGGTAATGTCCACGTATTCATAATAATAATAATAATAATAATAATCCCCTTGACTTTTGTAATCGTAGCGTGGGGATCCGAATGCAGATGCATAAATATTTTGCTTCAATTGTGTCATGATACTTTCAGTAAGATTTTAGATAACTTGGCGGCGCCCATCTCCTCTCCAACTCATTGGTCAACAGCCGAAATCATTAATATGATTCGGATCGCCTTCGGTCTGGGCCCTTTGTCGTTGAGTCCAAGCCGCTTCCCACTTGTGCAGATCATCCTCGCAGTAGTGCAGTGCAAACCCTATCCTCTCAAGTGTCCGTCCTGGGTATGACGATAAACTACATCCGCGTCCTGGGCAAGACGATAACCTACGTCCAACATTAGTGCCTCTGATCAGGAGGTTTTTAGGGGCGTGAAACCACCTCTTAATTGCTAATGTTCCCAGGTCCACTCTAACCCGGGGTGATAGCACCTGTCAGGGTCCCAGCTATCGGCAAATAGTTAAGTACCCCAAACTGGGGTCAAAACGTGGGAAAATAGGTTTTAATACCTGCAAGATATTTTTGGAAAAACAAATATTACAAGCAATACATTTTTGAAAAAAAAAATATTACCAGCTATACATATTTGAAGGGAAATTATTACCGGAAATAGATTTTTGAAGAAAAAAATATTACCAAAAATAGTTATTTTTTGTTGTTTTTTTTAAGGAAAAATATTACCAGAAATAGTTTATTTTAAAAAAATATTACCAACAATAAAGATTTTGTCGGTATTAAATAATCCATTGAGGTTGATATGCCGTACAAATAAAAGAAACCAAACCAAACCTTTAGTTCTTCACATAGTATCTTATTATTAGGTTGGTGCAAAAATAATGACGTATAAGGTTGTTTTTTGACGTATTTTTTAACGTCAAAAACGACATTATTACGTCATTATTTTTTCACTCCTAATAAAAATACAGATATAGCGAATATGCATCTTTTCCATTGTTTACGCTTATAGAATGATTAACTGCTTTTCGTTCGGTTGATTATAGCTGCATGCAATGAGTATAGCGTTACTAACGACACTTTTATCATTCTCTTTTACTTTTTATCTTATTTAACTAGAAGATGGTATAAAGAGATAAAGAGGTTAGTCTATTGTAATTTGGTCTCTCAAAAAAGGAACTCGCATGATACACATGATAACTTCTTTTTTTTTTTATTAGTGAAAATTATTTTGAGGTCGGACAATACGGAGATCGCGCGTTGCACGCGTTTATACGGGGGTATATTTAGTTGAAGCCATAAAATTGTGATCATAATATTTAGATTTCGGCATTAAATAACTCGAAATTGATATGCCTCTAAACGAAATCAACCAACCAACCATGGGCCGGGAGATCTTCGGAACACCATTTTAGGCTCCTTTCTGGTATTTCTCGCAGCTTGGTATGCTTATGTCAGAAACCATTCTGTTTACTATTGTGGCTGCTATTTAACTAATGTTCTAAAAGCTTTTTCCTTTTGCTACTGTTTACTAAATATAAGACTAGAAAGACACTCAAGGTAGAGAATTATTGAATGAGTGATATCATGTGAATCTAAAGGAATATTATGAGAATATGGAGGATAAATAAAAAATGACCTTTGTCTTGAATATGAGAAATCTGTGAGGGAGAGTATCTATTCCATCTTGTAGCGGTTCTAAGGAAAAACAACTTTGTGGAACTTCATCCTTATAATTCGTATACTGATGGAATTAGGGCGGTTTGACTCTGTAAACTGAATAAAGCGGACGTTTTTTCCTGTAAACGGGTGAAAATGTCCTTAGAAATGCTGTGTTATATTTAATCTTCTATGTGGTACTGAATCAGCTTTTAAACACTGAGCAAAACGATAAGAGATACGACAGTTTTGTCAGAAAAAAAAAAGACAAATAAAATAAAATAAAATGTGGAACTTCTATATAATGACAATTCTCCTATTAGGAAGATAATGCGGGAACGTCTCTTCACAGAAGTGACGTGAATCAGTACAGACTTGGTTCTAATGACGAATGCTAAGAATATATAAAATCAGAGCATGTGAGAAACAAGGAACTTTTACAGAAAACAGGAACTGAAGAGAAATAGATATTTGTATTCAGAAAGAGAGAGTTGATATTTCTGTGGCACATAACAAGGAAAGACGACTTAGAGAATATCACACTCACAGAAACTATTGCAGGGAAAAGAAACAAAACGACACAGCGAGTAACCATTTTAATGGAAATCAGAACGTGGACAAACTATAACTATTTCAAGTCTATGTTTAGCCGATATTTTGCCTACGCATATTTTTAAACATTTTACCCCCAAAAAGGCGGGAGTGCCACTAGCACGCAAGCGGTTACAGAGTGGAGAAAGGATGAAAAAAAACGGGGAATTATATCAAGGCATCTGGAGGCGACGATATCTGAGAAAAGGATGAAGAGAAAGACGGGGAATTATATCAACAGTGATTTTGGAGATGTCGACTGAACCGTTTAAATTCATGCAGCTTGGGAACCAGTAGCTCGTCGGAGCAGTTACCATTAAAGTGTTTGTTGAAAATACAGAGAGAAGCGACGGCATGCCTGTGAGAAAGTGACTTTAGACGAGATGCTATATCAGGACCTGTCACATTTGCATATCCGTCTCTGGATTTTGTGAGACTCCAGACAATAGTAGTATTTCATGCAAGGAGAATAGTTGATATATAGATTTGAAGGATGAACTCAGGCGAGAAAACCTTTCTGGCGCGACACATAGAACCAACTTTCATTGCGGTAGATGAAGACATTATCTTAAATTGCAGCCTTCCCACTTTCTCTTAAGTGCAACAACATCAGTCAATAAACCGATGCCTTGAGTGTCTCGGGGGACTTATATTGGGTATTGTATTAGTGAAGGAAATATTGGTCAAACAAAATATGTGATATCTTCTTGAATAAAATCACGTATAAATATCTAAATAACATCTTTGAAATTTATATAAAAATTTATAAATATAAATTATCATTTTAACATGTTTGTATTGAATATATATACATATACTAGCAGTATAGCCCGTATTTGACCGGGTCTTTCATTCCTTGGAATTTTTGCAGTAAAGTTGGATCAGTTTAAGTTTAAAGTCAGCTCACCCGAAAATCAATATTAGTAACAACATTTGGGTGCAACTGAGGCACATCACCAAATTGGGATGGAGGGGGGTAAACATTTGAATGGGGAGTGGCCCTGAAAAGGGAACTGTATAATAATAATGATATTATTGTAATAATTTCAACTATTTTATTAAAGTTTTTATGAAAGTTATATATCCAAGAACTGATAGTAATTAGTAAAGCGTTGCTGAGAGTTATAAGGGACAGGAAGTAGTGGAGAGCCATTGTCGCCAACAATTTGAACTCATAACCGGCACTGAAGAATTATCTACCAAACGAAAAAAAAATTTATCATAATCGGATGAAAACTGTGAAAATGCATAAACAACATCCGATCACACCCACCCACCCACACATACATACACGAAAACCTTTTTGAGAATTATATATATATATATATATATATATATATATATATATATATATATATATATATATGCATCTATGTATTCAAGAATAATGTAAATCCGTTTCATTGAAACTAGATTTGATTACGCGTTTCGCCTTTCTAGGCTTCATCAGATCCAAACGAAAGAAAGCAATATGTATGTGTATTTGTATATATGCTTAAATAGTAAGTCAGCAGTACTTTTTTCCCGATAGACTGGCGTTTCTTATGATGAAAGTAAAGAATGAAAATAAGTTACTTAAAAAAGAACGTTAATATTGGTTTTGTATATTTTATTTATTCTTTTTAGATCATATGGAAAGTTATTTATATATTCTCCCGGTTTTTATTTATTGAATTTAAAGTAAATCCACATCTTATTCTGAAAATGGCTCCAAAGCAAAAAATTCATGTAGACTTTTCGGAATTTGATTTAAGGCAAATCCTTATCCAATTTTTTAAAAGTTGAAAGTAAAACTTTGGGATATATTTAGGTCTTTCCATGTGTTTATACACACACACACACACACACACACACACATATATATATATATATATATATATATATATATATATATATAGTCATCTACAGACACACTGTTTCGCTGATTCACAGCTCATCAGTGTAGCTAGACATCCGATTGCGTCAAGTCGGGACCGAAACCCGACTGATTTGGTATTAGTTGGAGATTTTATTCCTAAGCCATTGGTACACGGCAGGGAGGAATGCGAATTTAGACGTATTTATTTTTGGACAAACACGCAAGTGACCGGAGAACTCGATTCGTCTTAACGAAGAGTGTTGCATCAGCAGCAGTAATAGTCACTGTTTACAAACTTACTTGAAATATATATATATATATATATATATATGTGTGTGTGTGTGTGTGTGTGTGTGTGTTTGTGTGTGTATGTGTGTGTGTGTGTGTGTGTGTATTTCACATGCCTCGCCGGTTTGTGAACAAGAATAAGGATTTATATCGTTCTTCCTGTTTAGATTTGGGTCTCCGGTCCCTTCTAAAATCTTCTTAATCTCTTTCACTCCCTATAGCTCCTTGCGTCATAGTAGAATTATCTCCGTGCTTGGGGTGAATTGATTAATAGTAACTAGATTTAGTCTTACTAGGAAGCAGAATCAACGACAGCATGATGATTGCAAATAACATCAGGGATAGCAAGTCGCCCTGAAAAATCCCACTATTATTATTATTATTATTATTATTGCCATTGATTTCTGTTGTATACACATTTTTCTTCTGGCTCCTAACCAGGTACCTATAGTCATAAATGATCTTCTGTTTAAAAAACAAACCAAAAACCTTAAGATTATACACATCTTACATCCATGAAGCTCTTCGTAATGTGTGAGCTGAACTTGTGAGTACAATTTATTTATATTACTTTAAGGCATGTGCTACCAGGAATCCCTTCAATAAATCTATCGGAACTTTTTTCCAATCAGTTCGACTGGAATGATCGATGTCCTTATGTGCCACATTCCACTTCAAGTTCCTTGTATTTTGATAGCTTCATTGAAGATCTTCAAAGCTACATTACAATCTGCAGGGACTGGCACATCAATAAGAAAGCACGTTCTATTTTTGTGGTCTTTGATCACGGTATCTGAGTGATTTGCTTTAATTCTTATGTCCGTGTCTATTGTAAAGTCCATATTATTGTTACAAGTCCTATCTCTCTAACCGTATCTGAGTGATGCTCATACCATTTTCTTGTAGTTTCCTTTCCGTAAAAGTTGCATATTTTCCAGTGCAAAGATTGGCCCATTGTATCATGCCGGGTTTTATATTCAGTGGGTGTTAACACTGTGCAACCTGATACAAGATTGTCTTAATATTTATCATAGAATCTCCATTTGGAATTAATACAATTTTTCAACATTATTATTGTTATTTTTATTATTATAAAACTTCGATTAATGCAGATACTTTAGAGAAGTACACTATTCTGAGAAAGTTTTAGAATTGTGCCAAGTGGCTGTTATCCATTCTGTCCCGGAGTTTAGCTAGCCGATCTGGAATTTGTCAATTAGATTTTCGCCAGCACCAAGTGGCTGTTATCTATTCCCGATAATATAAGTCCGCCACCACGACACAGTCAATTTTTATCTATTTAGAATTTTCTGCAATGGCAATGAAACCTTTCACCATTTGTCACTATCAAAATTTCATTTCTTTCCCTTCTTTTCTTCCTTTTCTTTGGTTCCCAAATGGTGTCACAGAATTAAGTAGGTCACATTTAATCATTTTACATTTCATTTTAAGTTTGATATTTTAAAACGACAGTCCATACTAAATAAAAAGTTTCGTGATTTTTATAACACAATTCAATTACTATCTTAATAAATTCGACGTCTAAATTTCAGTTAACCTGATATATTTTTTTTTTTAAAATTAACTTCTTTTCATACCGACAGATGCATTTTCAATCATTTATTTCCTATAAACGATCTAAAAATAACGTGCCAAATTTAATATAGCTCTTTCAAGTTCACACATATTTTGTCGTCTACAATTTTCATGTCTCTTTCTTTTTCGAATTTCTTCGTATTATACTTATTTCTAAAAAAACAAAAAGTCACCTTCTTTTTCTTGCAGACTCTTTGCAAATTTACGAAACTCTTGTAGACTCGAGCTTCTAATGAATAAACCATGTGACTGAGAACTTCGAAGTAGAATCAACTGTAAGTTAATATTTAAAAAATCACCATATGTTAGTGGGGAAAGAATTCTGTCTCGTCAATCAGCAGTGTTGCTACAATACGCTAGCTTGCAGAAAATCTAAAACAAAAAAGGTTGTCTTTATTCTTCTCATAATATGAAGACCGATAAGTAACAATTGATTAACTAGTACCTCGAACGTAAAGTAACCTGAGAAAGATATATATATATATATATATATATATATATATATATATATATATATATATATATATCATACTTATTATAAACCCAGGTTGTGTCTGTATGTGTCTGTTCGTTTATATATTGGATCGGATTTCCTACATTTTTCAACCGATTTCAATAAAACTTGACAGAACGACGTAAAATTACCGTGCGGTGGTTCTGACAGCGCCAAAAATTGGGAAAATACAATTGTTTTTGCACGAAATCAATTTTTAAAAAAACGATTATCGAGTTATACTTATTATAAAACCTAGGTTGTGTGTGTGTGTGTGTGTGTGTGTGTGTTCGTTTATATATGGGATCGGATTTCCTATATTTTTCAACCGATTTCAACAAAACTTCATTTTTTTTTTTTGGCAGGTCGTGTTTCTTATTGGCTTGCACACTTTTTTTCTTTATTTTTACATTCAGAATGCCTTAAAAATTCCATTTACAAGACAATTGTTTATAATAAAACTATTCAATCGATAGACTCATAACGATTGAAAACAATGTTTTTGTTTGAGTTTGGGTTTGACCAATTCGTAAAAAAAAATAACACAAAACAAAAAAAAATAATTAAGACATGCGTGTCCCTTAACCTTAAACAATAATCTTTGTCAATTGTATTTTTCAGTCTTTGTGATGGTCGATACTTGATCTATCTCTTACTGTTACATCTCCAGGCAACGCCGGGCTCTACTGCTAGTATATATATATATATATATATATATATATATATATATATATACGAGTGCTAATATAACTCATTACTACCATCCTCATTGCAGGATAATCGGTGAGTAAGCACAAGACTTTTTTGACGCGGAGTGTATTTAGATACCCAGTTGGATTAAAAGCCCTGTCAAATGATGGATGAACTTTCTTGTCATCTAACACAATGGATTCTATAACTATGGATGGAGCCATTGCGGTGATGACAAGGCATCGTTGAGCGGAGAGATCACTAGACTGAATTCCACGGTTAGGTCCCAACGATAGAATCACCAGCCATACTGGTGAACATCGACTAAAATTTGACCTGAAGACGGATGGGCTTCGTCAGGTATACTTGTATAAGACAACCCAAGCATGAGTGAATGCATCTCTTGGCTTTCAATCCAGATACGTGAAGATAACTTGTCAGGTGTTCAGCAAAGCCATGAACACAAGAACACACCCGGCCATGATGTTAATGATGATGACCCCTCCGCAGCTACCGCCGACAACGGCGACGATGATGATGGTGGTGGTGGTGGTAGTGTTGATGATGATGATGATGATGGTGGTGGTGGTGGTGATGATGGTGGTGGTGGTAGTCGTCATGATAATGATGATGGTGGTGGTGGTGGTGGTGGTGGTGGTGGTGATGATGATGATGGTGGTGGTAGTGGTGATGATGATGATGATGGTGGTGGTGGTAGTGGTGATGATGATGATGATGATGGTGGTGGTGGTAGTGGTGATGATGATGATGATGGTGGTAGTGGTGATGGAACAAACAATAGATTTTTCCGAAAGTATAAAAATGAAATGTAAACAATTATATATATATATATATATATATATATATATATATATATATATATATATATATATATATAAAAAAAAGACAGTGTATGAAATTTTGCTGTTATGGTTCACAAGACCAAAAATGCTTCAACGTTTGTTGACGTACCATTAGTTGGATATTGTTATGATTTGTTTAGCGACATTCCGGGAACATTAATGCCAAATTACCGTAAATAGCCAAATTACCGTAAATAACCAAATTAGCAAACGGGATGCTTATTAGAAATCTGAACACTTACCTCGGGCCACTTGTTCAGCAAGGACAGTAATTCGGCAGAGTCGCTCATTCATTTTTCTTGCAAATCGAGAAAATATCATTATCAGAAAGACTTATAACATAACGTTGACATTCACCTTCAAAATTTACAGCGCATATAATGACTCGTGATAGTTTTCAAAAGCCAAAAATAAAATTCAAATCTGTCATTTGAGATCGAACATGAAATTCAGAGATAAATCCAAATATGTTGCCTCTCTGTGTCTTTTCTATCTATAATTTCATGTTAATTTTTCCAGGCAGCTCTTCGCTATGGTACCAAGACTATGAATTTAAGAACAGTACTAAACTGGCGTCAAGATCTCAGGAATTTACAGCAGAGTTGGTTAGATATAACCGTAAATTCTGTGCTGTGTCTTTTCTTGCAATTCTCACTTGTGCAACTCCCTCCTGGATTCATGCAAAAATTTAAATGCAATGTTAATCACTATCTACTGTCCTTCTGATTACTCTTTCTGCTTTCCACTCGTTATTAATGTTTCTGTCCCTAAATCTTCGACATCGTGTAACCCCTTGTGTGTTACTGGCTTTACAGCCGTGGATGGGGTGATACCGATTAACCAATAAGTGAAAGTTGTCATCCACAAACACTGTCACTGGTGTGGGATAAGTAGCAGTGAACATTAAAAACTTGTTTAGAATTAGACGTGTCGATTTTTAAATGGTCTACAACGGGGGAGGATCAAACTTAGCTTAATGTGAGAGCCACAAACGATAAACTTCAGATGTTTGAGAGCCGCAAGTCAGAAACAAAATTTACCCATACTTTTTTTTGTTACATACACATTAACATTAAACTTACGTTTTAATCTAATGGGGTCTCTATTCATACCCTGTAGATAATTATGGCGCTTGATTTTTTCTTATTTATCTTTTATATTAAATGTGATGAAAAAAGCAGCACAGCCAATATATTTCTTGAGCCGCATATTAACGGTCAAAGGGGTGCATGCGGCTCACGAGCTGCAGTTTGGCCACCCTTCGTCTATACCATTCATTTTGCGTATACTTTACGAAGACATCAGCTCTATGAATCTGTCTGAAGACCTGTTAAACGACAACAGAGACGGAACATTTGAGCAACGTCGAAGTTCTACAATGGAAGCAAAAATGATACTTTTACTTAACATGAGGAAGAGACACTTGAGACAATGAGAAAAACGGATTAGAAAATTGGATACTCACATAACAGATTGAAGGTAAGAGAGACAGTCGGAAGCAAGGCATAACCTTGTTGGCGAGGTTGGGTGAATGGAACGCGAAGAAAGTTTTGAGAGAGATGGCAAAAAGACAAAAGCTTTTTTTTAAGAGCTACGAAGTGCAAGAACTTGTGGAAGACTACGATCGCCAATATTCTGGAAGGACACGGCACATAGAGAAAGAAGACTGCAAAAAGGGCGATCGAGAAATTATACCTTATGACAATGACCCAAGTGGCATTTAAAAAACTACATGTGTCATGTTTAATTAACCAATTTTTTTACAAAGTTGTTATATAGGAATAAAGTAGGTACCTTCACGAAGTAAACAAAAAGAGCATAGCATGATGAAAAAGACGCCGAACTTGACGAAAACAAAATTTTATCGTCTAATGTTCATATTATTATTAAAGAAGAAAGATCAAAGTATTTTGGGGGTATTTTTTTACATTTTTGAATCGTTCCTAGCAAGTCTGAAATTTTCGTTGAAAATATTGTTTTTCTTTGTCAAAAAATGGAAAGATAATCCATCATTTTCAATCATTTTTTCCCATTTTATAAAAAAGATGAAAATCTGACTTTGATATTCTTTTAAAAATCAATTATCATTTTTTTCAAAACTTATTTTAATAGAATCAGAAATTATAATGTTTATTTAAAATATTTTGAACCAAGCTTAACTTAGCTTCTGCGCCGAAGAAATGTAATTTGAAAATAAAACAAAGCAGGTCATAACCTTTCGCGTCATTTGACAGGTGACGAAAGACAGATTCATGACATTTAGATAACTTACGGGAGGATAATTCTTTCTACGGATGGAAGGAAGTGAAAATATTTAGATTTAAGTGAACAAATTATTTATCTCGTTACTTTTAAGGAAAGCTTTCAGCGCTCTAATTTTTTTAATTTTTTTTTTTTGTGCTTAACTTTCATCTTTACGTTTACGATGCTTTATTGAAAATATAAAGAAATTAAAAAATAAGACTGTTAAGAGTGAGATTAAATTTCATAAGAAAAAGGTATCTAATTAATTTATAGGTACCTTTCTTATGAAATTTTATCAGAAGTGTACATAAAATATTATAATTTTATGTACATTTATTACATTTTACTGTGTTATTTGTATTTCCATTCATTTTATTATTAATTTTGATACTTCATTTATGGAAAAATGTCATAACTGAGATTAATATAAAATAAGATCATATAAATTAAAGTTTAGCAGTAGTTAAATTTCATAAGATGATACTGACTCTTATAGGTACCCTTCTCAGTTGAAATTGAAAAATCAAATTAACTTCTCCATACGTGTTTCGCAAAAGTAAAGACCTTAACAGCGAAGAACAATGCTGAACTCAAATAATGTAACTAAATTGTATTCTGGTTGGTACTTTATAATTACCGCCCGATTATAAACACAAAAATTACATTTCTTAATTACTTCGGATCTTCTGATTGGTCCAAATGACACAATTTTCAAAGCGCTAGACAATGACAATCCCATACGGATACTTTGAAAGGATGACGTTGCTTTTAACTAATGTTATAATATTTTTAAAAAAACTTAATGTAAAAATCTATTATAATTAAAGAAATAACAAATAATTGTATTAAAAATTCCATTATCATTGAAAAAAGGTTTTGCTTTCAGAAAATATTGTCCATATTCATAAAAACAACTAAAAACAAATAAAAGCATTTGAAATTAAATAATATATTTATTTTATTGAGTTTTGTATGTTACAATTCAGGGCTGATTTTCAGGTACTTCCGATCCAATAAAAAAAAACATGATTTGCATTCTTCAAAGCCTTGTGCTTTTAACTATTGTAATCACTAAGGTTGATGCGCTCGAATTTCTAGAGTTTTTCATAAAATTAGTTATGGGGGTGTTAATAAATATAAAAAAAAATATTTCTGCCATGACTTTGATAAAAAAAAACATATTTATAATAATTTCGATCATCTGTGAATAGTTTCTGAAAGTTTCATTAACATCGGACAATTATTTTTATTTTTGCAAGATTTTCCAAATTAATGTGTGTAATACAAAAAAAACGCGCTAAAAATTATCTATGTTATTTACTAGACACAATTGGTACAAAGAGAAACAAGGTTTTTTAATCAAAATAGAATGTTTTTAAAAGAAGGAAAAAATTTTTAAAATAATTAAAAAAAACTTTGGTCTTTCCTCTTCATAAAAACATAAGCATTTAGACGATAAAGTTTTGTTTTCATAAAGTTTGGCGTCTTTTTCATCAGACTATGCTCTATTTTTTAGCGATTTCGTGGAGTCACCTAAATAAAGTGTCGTACTGACACTTGTCTTTGAACATAGATTGCCAGTGAACAAACACAGGCGCTCTGATTTTTAACTAAGTAGATCACGTGACCATAGAGAAAATGCATTTATAGAGGAAGTCGCGGGACGTCTTAGATGCGTTCGCTTATTCTAGACTATCCTCTATACTATACGAATCGATATTTCTCCTCTATCTTCTATTACTATTGACACCGCTACTCTCTATTCTATTCACTATACGAGTATTATTCGAAGACGTCCGACGCCAGTATTGTCCAAAGACGTATTATAATTGGTATCTGCGATTACTAAGTGTCCTACTACGTTGGCATTAACAAAGTATCACGGAACTGTACGTTGACATCATAAAAGTGTCAAAGGGTCGTTTGGAGGTTATAAAAAAGTTAGAAAAGTACAATGAAAAAAACAAAACAAAAGGAAAATTATTTTAGCCGGCGTGTTTCGTTCACTGAGGGACTTTATCACAAAAATGTCTGAAGTCACTGATTAAATTCCATGGGAAACGAAATTTGTTTGAATGAATATATCTTATAGAGCTTCTTAGAAATATTTAACCTTATTTAGCAAACGCGTTAAATAATTAAGGTGCGATAATACTGTTGTAAATTAGTAGAGCTAGAGAAGAAAGGCTTATTCTCCGATTTACGTTTCTCTCGTTATGGACATTATTATATCCGGTGATATAATAACACCGTAGTTCACCGACGGAACAGAATGGCTGAAAGGAAAAAGAATGCCAAAATGCTTTGTTCTCAGAGAACTTTTATGCTACAAAGGCATACACAAAAACTATATATACTTATATACAGGTGTCCCACGTGGAGAATAATAGATCATATATATCTACTCAGCAAAGCAAAGAGTAAGAATAAGCAAAAAAGAATGGTCTTACATATAATATGGGCATAAACCTGTACTTGGCATAGCTATTTTTAGGACTCCAGATTCAAACAGGCCGGATTCATCTATGTCTCAGCCGAGGACATATTCCACGAATGGGAAACAGCTATTTTTGGGTTTTTCCAAATTAAGAACTGTTGGCTACAGTTTCATTCTATAGCTGGGAAAGACACATTCCAAAAGGGAAACGGTACTTTCTGTCTTTTGTTACTCTAACCCATTTGATATTTATAAACCATTTTATTCTTTTTTTTATGTCGTATATTCAGAATATCTAGTTTAGTAGGTTGGCCGCTTTTTGTCTCTGCGCCTCTTGCTTTTACAATGCTTTGTAATTCATATTCTCCTTAAAACTTTCGTTTCTCGTATTATACTTCCGTTATTTATCTCAATCCCCACCGGAAGAACTGCATCAATGTCTCCTCAAGAATCATCTTCATCGATGAAGAACCTGTCAACTATCCAATCCCAAATCGGAGGATTAATATTACATCACACTTCTTGGTTTCTAAGGTTATTTTCTTGTTATGGAATGGAAAAGATCGAGGGCTTATGGCAATGTCACGTTGAGAGTCCGGTTCTCGTACGATCACCGAAGTTAAGCAACGTCAAACCTGGTCAGCTTCCTCGATGGGTGACCACTTGGGTGCTGTAAGCTTGGACGTACAGGTAGTGTAATAGATAACGGAGTTGGAAATTGGGGAGACGAGTTTCAATTCCAATTGCGTTCGTTATATTAACTAACGCGCCAGTACCCTTGTGAAAGATATGAATCCATCTCTTCGTCACCCCCCCCCATTTACGGGTTAATTAGTAGTAGTGTATCAATAAGTCATTCTTACCTTTAAAACAGTCTTAGAATTTTGACATATTTTTTCTGGCTTTAAATAACCTGAAAAATGTTGATAAGGCATCAAAAAGAAGATGGATTTTTTTTTCTTTTGGTGTTTTTGTGCGTTATCAATCGCCTCAAAAAACATTGGCTCTCGTGAATCCCGGCGTCTCTGTAAGAGGGTAATAAATAAGTGCAAGGTCTTTATTCCTCCCATTTTCAATCGATTTGAGGTGTTACCATCCTCTGCGCATAAAGGTGAATGATTTGCCCGTAAATTCTCCTCAAAATCTACTCTTGACTCATCTAAACTCTCATTTAAAAATGATTCTCTATTGAGCGGCTTGCATATAACACCTTCCATGGATTATTTGCGGATTATTTAAAACTGGAAGAGTTACTGTAAGAATAATGACTTTTTTTTGCGGGAGGGGAGTGAATATTACATTAAAAATTATTTTAGACTGACAATGATTTTTCAAGATACAAGTGCTTCTATTTCAAACAAAATTAAGTAGAGAAAGAACACATCCGGCCATGATGTTAATGGTGATGACTCCGCCATAGCTACCGCCGTAGAAAAAGAGATGAGATTAATAACTTCCCCAAGGAAGTGAATATAACAAAACAGATATTTACTAACCGGACAACCATATTGCAAATATTGTTTTTGTTATTTTCATTCTTATACATTAATATATTTAGGATAGGAAAATTATAAATCTCATCGATAAACAGTAATTTCAACGCTAGATTAAAAAGGAAACTGGTAGAATTTGCCTAAGTTAGAAGTTAGCTTTGACGGTGGGGATGACAAATATGTTTCTTTTGTTGTGCTAAGCTAAGTGAAGTAAATATCAGGAAACGATAAAGAGGAATGAGAGTGACAAAATCTTATTTATCTTTCGTAAATGTAGAATTTGAAGCTCTCATAATCCAATAAAGAATTCAATTACACAAAGGTTAACTGGATACGGAGTTGAACCATATTTCTGGTAAATTTGCCATTCGTAGTTTGTTTACATTCCATTTATTGATCAAATATACTGAAGCATTAACTATAAATACAATTTTCTTATACATGTATAAATACAATAAACATATATATACATATATAAATACAATTTCATATAAACATGTGGATAGATAGATAGATAGATAGATAGATAGATAGATAGATAGATAGATATGAATACACTGCAATAGAGAGATAGATATGAATACACTTAGATAGATAGATAGATAGATAGATAGATAGATAGATAGATAGATATGAATACACTGCGATAGAGAGATAGATATGAATACACTTAGATAGATAGATAGATAGATAGATAGAAAGTCAAAACATTAATCAATGTTCAAGAGATTTATCTTTTGACTTACTCCAGAATTTCGCGCAAGAGGATTCAATAAATATGTTAAAATCTGTTAATTCTTACTTATCTTATACTGATAGATTTATTGATAAAACATGTTCTATTATATATATATATATATATATATATATATATATATATATATATATATATTTTTACAATATGCAGCTGGTGTTCGTAAAACTTTCAGGATTCACATATAATTGTAAAATAAATTTGTTATGTGAATGTAAAATTGATTTTTATGTTAGGAATATTAGGAATATTTCAAGGAAATTAGTTGCTCGCGTGAAATTTCCTTACGTGAATCGAGGTTTGTTCATCATAATGACTTACCGCCTCACACAAACATAGATACAAATATATATACTCTTTAATACTGTAAATAGTAACTTTATTGGGTACACCAGTTCGAATAGACTTCCAAGTTTGTTAAAACATGCTTTACAATTAAGCCACTAGAATACATTACAGCAAAGCAAAGCTCAATTCGTCTATCTACAAATGAACAACACTCCTTGGGATATTTCGGGGTCTATATCTATTTGCCTCAATTTTGTTCTCGTAATTTAATTCAGAGTAAATTATTTTAAATCATAAATTATTTTAATTTTTCAGTATTTCTTCCTTTTTTTCATATATATATATATATATATATATATATATATATATATATATATATATATATATATATATGTGTGATATTCGCCCAAGAGCTCACTGGTCCTGGTTGACACTTTCTTTCTTCGTTCATTGTTCTCACTTTCCTTTAATAATTGCCTCAGGACGTCTCTCTCTCTCTCTCTCTCTCTCTATATATATATATATATATATATATATATATATATATATATATATATATATATATATATATAATTTCACATATAACTAAGTTTACAGTACGACTCTTTCATTGTTTTCCCATTCATCAGCTACGAGAAGTTATGAATACAGTTGTTTATTTTTTTTTAATTTCGGAGTCTCATTGCCGCAACGCTATATTTTACGTAGAGTCAAAGTTTATTATAATATAGCATTGGAGTATAAATTCATAATATAGAGTGTTGGTTTATTTTATAATTCACTGATATTGAGCGCTTTCCACTAAGTACTGCGCATATAAATTTATATATATATATATATATATATATATATATATATATATATATATATATGCTTACGGTACATATTAATTCAGCTCTTCCCACCAACCTAAAATTACTGAAAATGAAGTTTTACCACCCTCAATTTTTAGTTGGTCTTAGACATCAGAATTTAAAATCATTACTTAATATAAAATCTTTCTCTATTTTTTTTAAATTTATTTTATATTTATAATTTATTTATTTATTTACCGGTTAATAGGAGTAGACAGGCTCACCTATAGTGCGGTTCACATTTATTCCATGTTATTGAACAGGAGTCAAGGTTCATCACTTGTTCCCTCTTAAAGATATCTTTCTTTTTTTCTCTTACCAAGAATTCAATGATTTAACTGTCTTAACTCATCTGTAATCAAACTAAACAGTGTCTTTGATTTTCCATTATGATAGTACCGGGTTGGCAGTTTGCTGGCTGCTTCTTCCGACTGGTCGTTAGGAACCCGAATTCTTTGATAATGCTTTGAGAATCTGCTCCGATCAACAATCGCATCCGATCGAAGTACCTGTACTGTCATGTCGCGCATGTGTAGGTGTCCCTGCATGTATTTCTGGTTGGCAGCCTTGAGGCCAAATTATGCTCTGCTCTCAGCTAAACGCTGACTGATTTGTATTGTCACTGACGACAGATTGTGACAATTATAGTGCTCTGTTGCCTCTCTCCTCTAAACATATTTCATGGAAATCGCAACAAAAAGAATTACAACTAAACCGGCTAACAAAAAAAAAAGAAAAAAAAAACACTTATCCCACAGCAATCTTTCTTTCCACAGTATTCGCGGTATCGGTTCCAACTTCTGCATCTTAGAATACTTCCCCCTGGAAAGGTCGCCATTACCCTTTGTGAAACGAACTTTCTTTGCAACCAATGAATTCTTTGTTCCACTTTGCTGAAAAGATTCCGTTATTCACATGCATGACCAGAGGTCGATGACTACTCTTGCTTGTGCTTCCGACTTTCGCTACTAAACTCTGTCAGCTATCACTTTTTTTTTCTTTATTGCTCCCCTTCTTTAAAAGACTGCAGTATATTAGACGCAATAGCTGACAGTATAGAAAAGGCACTTTCTCTCCAGCCGTCTGCAAACATCGTTGTTTTCGGTAATTTTAATGGCTGAAACATTCTAAAGGTACTGATGTTGAGGGTATACAGATATTAAATTGTTTCATTGCCCAATCTCTCAGCCAAATCGTAGACATTATGGACCACGCATTTCCTTAGCCAAACCAAGCAAATGCTTCTCTATTGGATCTATTTCTTATCTCCTCTCTCCGCTCTTGCCAAGCGTCACAATACTGCCCTGTTGGTAACTCGGACCACTCTGTGGTAACTATTGATATCTCCTTCCAAGGATCCATTAATCAGGAACCTCCTATCCATAAGACCTCTTTCTGTTACTTGCATGCTGATTGGAACTCATTTCGGGGCTTTCTTCGTGAAGTCCCTTGGACTGATATTTTCAACCTCCCAATTGAAAAATGCGCCACTGAGGTTTCTTCTTGGGTCAAAGCAAGCATGGACGCTTTCATCCTTTCTGGGAAATACCCAGTGAAACCGCTATTCTCTACATTGTTCCGACCAGCATGCTCGGCAGCCATAGCACACAGGAACCAATCGCTATCTACTCTCCTCCTGATTAGCTTTTTTGCTTTCTCCTCATTACTAATGTTTTTGTTCCTAATTCCTCGATACCCTGTAACCCCATCCTTCTAGTGGCTGAATGCCTTGCTTGGGATGATATCGACTATATATATGTATATATATATATATATATATATATATATATATATATATGTTAAAGGTAAAAGAGAATAGGAAAACTGTAATAGTATTCTGCTTCAGAAATATTATTTCTATTAGTGTTTGAGGATCTGATTATATGTCTCTTCTTTATGTAAATATTGGGGAATGCAAATTTTTAATGATCTCAAATAGAAACCTATAACAATTACAGATTTAATTTTAGAAGAGTGGTTTGAGTAGAAACTGATCAGGTCACTTTTTTTTGTAGCTTTTCAATAAACGTCAAAATTGAGTTCGTTATTATTTCTATGTAACATGATATCTAGGAAGGGAAGAATGTAGCTGGTTACAGTTTTAAAAATGAAGTCTGTTGTACGTTCAACGTTGTTAAATTGGTTTCTATCTGAGAGCATTAAGAATCTGTAGCCCCCCCCCAATTTACCTAATATAGAAACATACATAGAAGACACATTCAAAATTCTACAATACTCATATCATTTCATCCACAGCGCAAGAAGAAAGTCATCCAAAATATACAACCGAAACAAAAATAATAACATAATCCGTAATAATTCATAATATAATAACATAACAATATAATGAAAACTGATGCATAATACTGCCGATCAACTCTCGTCCATTATTCAGAACAACCTATCCAATCGAAATATTCTTAAAACAATCACAAATACTTCAAAAATCATTATAGATATAATCAGATCCTCAAAAACTAATAGTAATAATATTTCTGAAGCAGGCATTTATAAAATAAATTGCCAAAACTGTTCCTCACAATATATTGGAGAAACAAGAAGAAATAAAAAAAAACGCATCTATGAACACAAAAGAAACCTCACAAAAACAACTAAACTAATGCAGTAGTTACACACAGAAATAAATTCAACCTCAATTTTGATTTTAAAAAATGCTTCACGCATAAAACTGAAAATAACTCACGCAGAAGGAAAATCATCGAGAGTGACACCATTGAGTATAATGCAAATATTAATCTACGCCCAGGTTTTTTCCCAATATCACCTTTCCTAACAGAATTACTACTTTCCCAAGCAAACTACAACTGTAATAAGAAATCAGAAGAAAATTATTGAATCCGTCAATACATCAATAAAAACAATATTTCCACACGTGATAGTACTTGACGTAATTTTCAATTGACAATATGAATACAATAGCGTTTTCTAAATTCTTCTAGTTGCTAAGGACATTTTGTTTTGTTGATAATAGTTACTTTGTTTTTAATAAGTTCATTTCGTTTTTGCCTTAAAAAATACACAATAATACAGTTTTTCTCTTGTCATTTACCTTTAACATATTGTCTTTTTCTACAGGTTAGCTCTGAGAAATATTATATATATATATATATAATTATCAAATCCTCCTACTAATTACTATCTGTGTTTATCATCGCTTGAACCGGCTTCTAATGCTCCAGTTGGTAGCGGCTTGGTGAGAGTAGTCGTGGCTCCCGGGTTACAGAGAACTCAGTCGAGTTCCGCCACGGAATATGTGAGCGAGCGGCGCTAAGTTGAATCTGATTTGGAATCTCTTTGTTACCGAGGCCCATTTGGTACAGTGGGTATGTTGTTCGCTTGACAACCCAACTGTCAGGGTTTCGATACTCGGTGGTGGATGCGCACTGCTGATATGTCCCAATTATAGGACGAAACGTCCTGTTGAGGTTTCTATCAGACTCAATGAATTAATTAAATATAATTATCAAATCCTCCTACTAAATACTATATATATATATATATATATATATATATATGAGGTTGGCATCAAACACCTGTGTCTCTCAATACTGTTATTATTTACTTTATTCTCTTGCTCTAAGTGGTGGAATCATTTTTTTTTTATTCCAGTGTATATTCTTTTGAAGAAAGTAACGCATTCTTAACTATTGTGGCCGGTGTAACGTTGACGGTTATTCAAAAGGACGTGTTTGAGATCTTTGGTGCTTTTATCCAGACTTTATGAGAAGCCAAACTTAGCAGTGATGATTTCAAATGTATGTCTATGTCGATTCAAGTCATTATTCATATCAAACATGGCTGTTATCCATGACAATTCGTATCGTTTCGAGTGGAATATTATATTGTGTTATATTTTCCAACTGAATTTCTATATTGGAAGCACAAAATAAATAAAACAGAATTTGAACTTAGTTTGTAGCGTAACGAAGTTAACATCAATTATATTAACGAGTTTGTTATATTCACTTACGCGAAGATACCATTGGAAAAAGTATGAATCCATTCTCTTCTCCTTCTTGCAGCTGTGAGTTAAATACAAGGTTAGGCAGGGTCCTATAGCTTTGGTTGACAAACAGTCTACCACAGAAGGAAACGAAACGCTACTGCAGAAAAATCTTCTGCCTAGTCAGTATTAAATCGAAAGAGACATGATGGTTCAAGTGTGTATTATGTATAGTACTTAAATGACTGAATATTAACAGAAGTAGGCACATTAATATCCAACTGAAATTCTCTCCTTTTAAAACATATGTTGGCAGTTTTGGTCTTAATATAATAGATGAAATTAATATGACTATATTTTTTGTGCGAGGATCCTATTGCATCCTCATGATAATCTATGTTGAAAAGAACTACAACTGACTCTCCTATAGCAACTAGTTTAAGCACTAGTTTTATTAACAACTGGTTTATAATCCGCATTCCGTGCTGCCTTTTAAGCACGCTCTTGCAGAGGACTAATTAGGATTCCACCTCAAAGTTAAGGGTCCTCTGATGTAAAATAGCAATGATAATTTTAGAGAAGTAATTTTGAATTCTTCAAATCATTGCATACACTATAATGTAATTTATTGGGGCCCCCATTTGGATCTAGCAGAATCGCCTTTTTATGTAACCGTGTGAGGATTTATCAAAACTAATCTACTCGCTCACATCAGGACAGAGGGCTTTCATTTAATAATAATAATAACAATAATAATAATATTAGGTTAGTGCAAAAATAATGACGTAATAATGTCGTTTTTTGACGTATTTTTTAACGTCAAAAAACGACATTCTTACGTCATTATTTTTGCACCAACCTAATAATAATAATAATAATAATTTGCAGCTCAGCAATCAGATCCTGTCACATAATGAAGGATGGAACTAAACCAAAATGCAGGATCTGCGGAAAATAAGAGGAAACTGTAGACCATATTATCTCAGGACCTCCGGAAACGACAAAAATGAATATGCCCACAGACATATGTGCTCTGGAAAATATGCAAGAAGCACGAAATCGAAACCACTGAGAGATAATTATAGAACCAACCAACACCGTTACCCAAAATAATGATGTAATAAATCCTCTGCGATATGCCAATTTAAACTGGCAGGGAAATAAAACCCAACAGACCTGTAATTATCATAAAAGACAAGCAATTCAAGAAGTGTATAATTATTGACGTATCTGAGAGTAAAACCCCGAGGAATAGTATTGAGAATAAAAGAACCTGGAGATCAAGAATAACAGGATTCGGGGAACGAAGACTGAGACTGTACCGATATTAATCGGAGCTCAGGGTGTCGTGAGGAAAGGAATGGGCAATTCTACTAACAGTGTCCCATATAATATAAACATACAAGTTTCCCAGAAGATCGCCCGAGTTGGAACATCCCATATACTAAGAAAAGTACAATCAATTAAATGACAATTCTCTTCTAGGGCCTATGTTTGAACCTGGCTTTACAGGTTAGGAATCAGGAAGTATAACATACACAAATAATAATAATAATAATAATAATAATAATAATAATAATAATAATAATGATAATAATAATAATAATAATAATAATAATAATAATAGAAATTAGCACACACAAATACTGAAAAAATGAGTTAAACCAAAATTCAGATTCTGTGATAAATATCCAGAAACAATTGATCTTCTTGTATCAGATTGCGCGCTATTGGCACCCACTGAATATAAAATGCGGCACAACAGAATGAGCCATTATCTGCAATGGAAAATCTGCAACACTTACGGAAATGAAACTGCAAGAAATTGGTATGAACACCACCCAGACCTGCTTACAAATATAAGACCTGTAACAATTTTATGGGACTTTACAATACACACAGACAAAACAATCAAAATTAATACCCTGATATCGTACTTAGAGACCGCAAAGACAAAATATGCCTCCTTATTGAGCTGGCAGTCCTAGCAGACTGCAACGTATCTTTGAAGATATTCAAGGAAAAATGTCAAAATACAATGATCTTGAAATCGAAACGTCGCAAATGTGACACGAAGGGCATCAACAATCCCAATTGTAGTTAGAGCATTCGCATTGATTGGAAAATGTCCCGATAGTTTCAATGAATGGATTTCTTGTAACCCAAACCTCAAATAAATATAAGAAATTGTACTCACAAGTACAGATCACACCTTAAGAAGGGCTTTATCTATGTAAGATACGTGCGAGTTTTTCTTCAAAACTGCTCAGTGAAAAATGACATGATAACGTTTTTGAGCTTAGGTCTCTGGTCGGGACCCGGAAAGAAATGAGTATACGCCAGAAACCATGGAAATAATACTAATACTACTATTACTACTACTATTAATAATAATAATAACGGAATTGTCTTATTACTGCATAAAGTTATCTTAAAATTTTACTTCTTTTTGCTATTATCACTTGACTAGGAAATTGTAAACATAGGACTACCTGATTTTAAAATTTTAGAGGACTCCATCTCTAAATGATTGGACGCCGTGTATTAAGTGTTTAAATCGTCCCAAAATCTTCGCTAAGTTAATTAAGCAAAATACTCCATGATAGTTACTATTACATCCAATTGTTGACTCCAAATTCGAGGGACAGTTTTTGAACATTAGGCAATTTATATTATGGTGCTGACAAAACTCTTCATCCATATTTACTTGAATAGAGCGCGCAGCAGAATCAGACCGATACAGATGAAGAAGGGCGTGAACCTATGTTTCATAGACTACGCAGAGGCCTTCGACAACGTACGCCACAAGGATCTGATGGAACTGCTCAGCAACCTTATTATATTCGGGAGGGATAGCAGAATAATCAAGAACCTATACTGGCAGCAAACAGCATGGATACGCATAGACACGAGTTGAGTGAATATACGAAAATAGAAAAGGGCGTAAGGCAAGAATGCGTCTTCTCATACGAACTGTTCAACCTATACAGCGAGGCAATTCTAAGCGAATTGCAAACCCTACCGGGATTTTGCATTGGCGGCCACAATCTTAACAGCATAAAATAGGCAGAGGACACAGTACTGCTAGCAGACACAGAAGAGAAATTACAAAATCTCCTACAGATGGTAGCGACGAAGAGACTAAGACGACAGAATGCATGGTCATCAATAAGAGGAAGAACCCGAAATGCGATTTACTAGTTGGAAACACTAGAATCAAGGAGTTTAAATATCTGGGAAGCGTTTTGACAGAGGACATTAAGTGCGACACTGAGATCCGTAGACGTACTGGGATGGCCACGGACACAATCTAAAAATTAGGCAGAGAATTGCGAGTGGGTATGATTTCTTTGGTAACAAAGGAAATAATACTGAGCTGTTACGTGACATCTGTCCATCTTACGGCAACGAATTTTCGACAATTTCCTCAAAGATGAAGAAGAGACTCGAGGCGACAGAGATGTGGTTCTACAGAAGGATGCTAAGGATAGCATGGACCGAGCGTGTGAGCAACGATGAGATCTTAGAGAGTTTGCAAACAAGGAGGAGGTTTATACTTAACACCAGAAAGAGGTAGCTGAAGTTTCTGGGGCGCATAATGAGGAAGGAGGGCCTGGAGAATCTGATAATCACGGGTCGAATAGAGGGGGAAGAGAGACAAAGGAAAGCAATGCTTCAAATACGTAACGAGGTTGAGCAGGTAGATAATAAAACGTGGAGTAGGGGAGGAAGCAGAGGGAAGAAGCTTGCTGAAAGCTGCAAGGAATAGAGGGAGGGGGAGAGCCATGATCGCCTACGTCTTGAAAGGACATGACAAATAAAAGAAAATTATGGTGCTGGGAGACAAGCCTGCATCTTAAATCAGGCGGCGATATCTATTGTTAAATGATGCGAACAAGAACATTATTGACTACACATTATAAGCATTTCAGAAAAGTAGGATTCTAAGGTGTAAATCGTTATTCTCATGGACCTGGTTTCGTTTCCTCAGATATCCCATTATGATTATCACTGAAAATGCCTTAAGAACTCATCGATTTGCCACAAAACGGCATATGAAACTGACACTGCAGACATGTCTAGGGTTGTGGTCATAACTAAATCAATTTCCTGAAGTCTTCTCCAAATACGGCGAAAATTTGAATTATCGCAGTTGAAAGGAATGAAACTATATTGAAAAATAATGTTGCTATATGTAAAGTACTGTACATTTGTCCTAATAAATAATTATACAAAAAAAGGTAGCTATTAATTTATTCACCTTGGTATAAACATACGTATATATTTTTGTTTTTTTTATTAGATCAAACGTTATTACAGTGGAAACTCTTATTTGAAAGAGACGCCCCTTTCTTATTTTAAACTATGTGCATAACGTTTATCTTAGGGAATAAAGAAAATGTGCTCTCTGGTGAGAGCAAGCGTACGCTCTACTCCTAACTTGTACTAGAAAACCCTGTCGAAACCGATGTGCTTTACCGCCCGGCTACAAAGAAAGATTATAATTAAGCATAAAGATATATTTTCATATAAGAAAAGCACAATTGCTCACTCAAATATTTTTTTTTTTACCCTGAGACAAATAATTAATGGCTTTATTTTGAATTCGTCATCTTCGATGTTTCGATACGTGCCGGAGAGTACACTATCTCTGTTAAAGTTTCTTGAATTGGGAGTCTATTTCAAATATGAGTATCCATTATAATAAAGTCTGAAATAATAAAAATATCGAATTATAAAATAATCCAGTCTTTATATATACAGATATAGTAGAGGTAATAGATCCGTTGGTATATAATCCAGGTGGATCCTAGTAAGAACAAATATTAAAACTGATGCATAGAGAGCCAATGTCTTTATTATAACAGAGAATATATATATTTTAGGGCAAAAACCAAAATCAGCTCAGCATGAGAATAGTCTATTTCGAGCTGGTCTGAACCCATCCGTCTTCAGCTCTTAAGGCTAAAGAGATGAAGACGGCTAAGTTCAGACCAGACTGAAATAGACTATACTCATATTGAGGTAATATTGTATTTTTCCATTTCAACTTTTGGAAGTAAAGTCTGATGATCCGGAGCCCTGTAAAATGTTGTGGTGAAATAACTTATTACATGGAACCTTAAAGTGATCTGTTTTTATTCAAACATATTTGGTCTGAACTTACATTGAGCTCTCTGGATATTATCCTCCTTAGGTCTACCCATACGGATTACCTAGTTTTGCATAAACTAACTAACTAAATATATATATATATATATATATATATATATATATATATATATATATATATATATATATATATATATATATATATATATATATATATAAAGAAATGGACAAGGTCCGACAATTTATTTATTAAAGACATTTTATGTTTAACGTTGTTATTTATAGATACAAGTATTTAAGCAAATGCTCTGTTTATGATAAACAGTATTAAATAACATTTCATGAAATTTTCATAGAAATTTTGTGGCCGAGCGGTCAGGGCACGTCAGCGTAAATGACGGTTCCGTATAGGATGCAGGTTCGAATCCTGTCAAAGAACGAATATTATCTATGAAAATTTCTCGGACATTCAGGCCGGTAAATGTTATTTAATACTGTTTATCATAAACAGAGCATTTGCTTAAATACTTGTATCTATAAATAACAACGTTAAACATAAAAATAAATATATATATATATATATGTATGTGTGTGTGTGCTAATGCATGTTTCATTAAATAATATAGACATGTTTTGGCTATTTATTTTAAGCAAATTCCTTTCATATCGTTTAATAAGTTTAATAACATTATCATTGAAAGACGAACGTAAATTACCATATTGATACATGTTTTTTAATCATATCTTATTGTTTGTTTTCTTTATATATACATATATATATATATATATATATATATATATATATATATATATATATATATATATAATTAACAGATGGGAGAATTCAGAAAACCATGGTAATGTTTTATTTCGCGAAATCGATAACTCGATTTCGCTTCGTCAGACCAGGTGATTTGAAAACAATGAATGGATTCAAAAATTCCTCCAAGAATCAAACGAAAAATAAGACTAACGGATGTTGTGTTTTAAGATAGAAAAGAAAGGAGAGAGGTATATGCCTCGAGGAGATGCGATAGTTGTAGCGTTGACATCTCGTTCATCGGACATGAATGGAACAAAACGGAAAAAGAAGGCAACAGGAGAAAAGAAGGGAGAGGGGAACTGGAGAACGTACACAAATCCCTATATCTATTTGCATACACATTCTTCTATCTACACACATAAATACACATACACATATGTGCCTACATCTCTACACATATTCGCATCCATCTACACATATATGTTTTCCCGTGAATGTGTTCACACATACGTATATACACACACATATACACACATACCCATATATTTATCTATTTATATTCATAAACACTTATGCACATATTTGACGAGTATATTCCTAAATAAGTATTTAGATAACATGTAAGTAAATAATAATATTTCCATGGCTTTTTGACGTCTCCGATTTATTAATTATAGATATCACTCGGGCTGTTTATTACATTCAATTGTCGGCATTTGTATCCTCCCTGGAATTATCCATACGGATTAACGATTAAATTTATCTTATTATTATTATTGTATATAATAAGATAAATGTATATATATATATATAAGATAAATACATACATATATATATATATATATATAAAGAGGCAAAAGTGGTTCCAACGAGAGAAAAGTGTGTATATTAAAAGAAAAGAGGTTACCTCTTCTATATATATATATATATATATATATATATATATATATATATATATATATATATATATATATATATAGTTTATGCAAAACTAGGTAATCCGTATGGGTAGACCCAAGGAGGATGATATCCGGAGAGCTCAATGAAAATTCAGTGAAAATATGTTTGAATAAAAAACAGACCACTTTAAGGTTCCATGTAATAAATTATTTCACCACAGCCCTTTTAAAGGGATCTGGATCATCAGACTTTATTTCCAAAGGTTGAAATGAAAAATGAAAAGAAATTTACACATTTTTGACGGGCCGTATTAAGTATATGTAAATTAACGAAGTGGGGAAGTGAGGGGGGAGAGAAGGCGAAGTGAGGAAGTGAGGGGGAAAGATGACATGAGATGAGTTAGATGTACCATTTCAATTCTTTATACCTAACCCCACTTGGTGTGGTCTAGACAAACGCTTCACTTGACTTATGTTATCTTTAGATATGGATGGGTAAGTGGTAATATATATATATATATATATATATATAGCTGGCCAGTAGTATTCGAGGATACCTGTCTATTAGTGCGGCTAGCTAATCCCTATGACAGACGCTTTCACAGACGCATTTGTGTTTATTCAACATCCACAAAGCCCACTTGTGGTTTATACTTCAACTATGCTGAGCAGGCCTTAGTTGCAATTTCTGGGAAAGAGTGTGTCTAGCGTGATCAACAATTTCAACAAGGCCAGCACGCTCCAGCCCTCGGCTAGCACAGCTATCGACGGCAGCCAAGAGTTCCGTCTACCCAATTTCACTCACAAGTCTTGGGTCAACCCGTGGTATGGTTTTCAGGCACTTTCCAATGATACCGCACGCTGGAATCGATCCCTTTTATACCGATAACATCTAGAAGTCTCCTTACTGACAAATCGACCATATTTGTGTTAACGTTAAAATATAATCAACCATTGATAATGAAGATTTTTTATTTTAGTCGATTGTCTATGTCGTTTTCAGATCTTCCCATTTTTGTACCAGCTGACTACTCATCCATTACTTTCTCAGTGTTATCATAAAATGTTTTATCCGGGTGTGCGGAAAACAGAAGAAATGTTTTTCATGCAAAGAGTTCAAACTTATGGAAGTGCTGTTTTTTTTCTGTTTTTTTTGTTTTTTTTCCGGCGCTATTTTCCCAAGTGTACCCAGATGTTGTGCATATGTCAAATCAGACCATGTCATACCTCAACTGGTCAGTGAAATCGCTGCATATCTCCCTGTCCTTCCACGTGCATCATCCACGTCCTTTTGTCTTGCAGATCTCGTCTAAGGGCTTTTTGGTATCTGTCCAACTAAATCCGTCACAGAAATCGCTTAATGGAGGCTTAACTGAAACATCAGAACGAAAAGAAAATCAACTAAAAAGAAAATAAATTGCTTGAACCGAAAGCCACTCCAGGGAAGTGACCTTATTCCTCGAATCCGTGAGCTTCCATTTCTGGAATCGGTAAACTTTTTTTTTTTTTTTTTTTGTTTATTTTGGCTTTCCACAGTTCACCGGTGTAAATACATCTTTTTTTTTTTTCCTAAAGCTCTTTGCTCTCGACTCTTCGATCTTTCAGTCTTCCGTCTTTGCGTTTCTGTCTTATAAGAGCGAATCTTGACAAAACTTGAAACAACGAAGAGCCTCCAGGAATATCGTAGCGAATATCTGGTAAAACCAAGCAGTGAATTCATGCTTTTCTTATATATATATATATATATATATATATATATATATATATGTGTGTGTGTGTGTGTGTGTGTGTGTGTGTGTGTGTGTGTAAAAGGGTATATAAATAAATATATATATGTATAATTATTTATTTATTATATGCGAGGTACTTATTAGAAAGCGCTCAATATCAGAGATAGACTTAACATATTTGGTTGGATAGATGTGAGTTTGTGACCCTGGGTATCACAGAGTTTGTCTGACGATCGCTAAAGCGTGAAACCCAGGGTCACAAACTCACATCTATCCAACTAAATATATATATATATATATATATATATATATATATATTTTTTTCCTCACTTATATATATGCTTAGATAGAGAGAGAGAGAGAGAGAGAGAATGTGAACAAATTGAATAGATAGATGTTAACAAATTTAAGAAGTAGATAGAAATGAACAGAATTCGACAGATAGGTAGATCGATACTGATGTTCTAGTTTATAGATAGATAGATAGATAGATAGATAGATAGATAGATAGATAGATAGATAGATAGATAGATAGATAGATAAAAAGACGGAAATAAACGATAGGTAGATAGACAGACAGAGAGAAATAATAGATAGATAGATAGATAGATAGATAGATAGATAGATAGATAGATAGATAGATAGATAGATAGATATGAACAGACTGAGAAAGATAGATATGAACAGACTGAGGTAGGTAGGTAGGTAGGTAGGTAGGTAGGTATGAATGGTACAGATGCCGTTACGTAATGTATGTGTGCGCACACGCGTGTGTGTCTGTGTGTGTTTGTGTTCGAGGAATATCTAACTACGCCTTCAGTTTCCTCATTCTTGGTTTTCTTTCTCTTTCCCTTTTCTTTTTTCCCTCGCGTATTTATATCATTACGTGTGAAGTGAAGATAGATAAGATAGATAGATAGATACATACATACATACATACATATGAGCAGACTGACACATAAAGATAAACTGATATTAAAACCAATGAATGTATTTAACTTTCACTTAATAAATAGCCAAACTTTCGTCGATCATTGAAAGTAAAATATTTCCACTAAAGGTGAAAGTTTTATATTGTTTTTTCATGCAATAAATTTTATCATTCATATTCTTCTCTCAGACTTAGCCATATTGTCCACTAAAAAAATCATATTTGTAAAATATATATTCAAGTTTATATTTCTAAATTAAATTTTAAAAATAAAAGTAGCTTTTCATTACTAATTTAATTTATATTGGTGTATATTAATTTATACTTGTGTTTACGGCTCGGCTTGAGGAATCGGAGAGCTGGGTTCGAGTTCTACTGGAGTTCATTACATTCATTTACGTACTATTACCCTTGAGAAAGTTATGACTCCCTCTCTCCTCCTTCCAGCTATGTGTAAGTAGAAGTATAGATTTGGTCCTATAGCCTTGGCTGGCAACCGATCTAGAACGGTCTAGGAGATGAAAAGACAAGCCTGGAGAGGGTTGGGATACATCAGGCTATCTTGTCCAGGAAACACCGCTGCTGTGGTAGCAGTATATATGTCTTATCCACCTAACAGGTTTTCGTGATCGTGATGGATTAGTTTGTATTTCTGTAACAAATATTGTAGATATTATTTTGCTAAGATTAGATCTTTTTTAGCAGTTGTTCTGTCTTTCTTTGGCCAGAGTTTCAAAAATCCATGAGAATCTATCTTTTCAACATTATGGACTCGCTTTAAAAACGGAGAAGTTGCAGCACGAATTTCAAAACGTGCACTTCGTTTGGCGGGAGCAACACAAAGAACGTGGAAGGACTGAAGTCTTCACATTCCTAGAATATCACGCCTGGCCAATACCCTCAGCCAGTCACTTACTCACTCACTCAATGCAAAGTAGGTCCATTTATTTATTTTCTAACAGAGAAGATCATAGAAACATTCCTACCCTTAAACCTTATTCACGCGTTCAGAAATTATTCTGAACACTCCTTTTTACGAAGTTTCCGATGCAATTTTCTATTTCGTTTCATTTATTCCTTTGTTTCTTCAATTTCTTCCAACCTAACTCAGAATATCTTTTTCGTCAGCACACGCCTTGACTGCAACATTTTTTGCGTTTCGTCTCACCTCTGGCTACAGTTCTTCATACGAAACGGCATAAACGAGGAAACAGTAAACGTAGCATCATTTCTAGGAAGGAGAGACTGAGATATTCTGGGGAAACGCATGTCAACTACTTGGTAAGAATTTAATTGCTACATGCTGGATTGCCCAACTAAGAAAACTGAGTGTGGGAGTTTTTTGGGTTTTCTTTTTTTTTTTCGTTTTTGTTTTTTGTCGCTGCCAATTTTTGCAATGGTGTCATTTTTTTTCAGGGCTTTTTGGTTTATCTAAAAAAATTTAAACAAAAACAGAATTCTAGGCCAATTAGGTTTCCGGCAATTTTTTTGCCAGTCTGAGTCAGAGTACGAATTACGTAAGAACTTTAGCTACTGAATTGATACCAGTGAATTTATGTACAGTGTAACCCGGATATAAGAGACCCGGATATAAGAGAGATTTTCTCTGGTCCCAAATTAGAGCCTGTGTTAATGTATATAAAATAGACCAAACCCGGATGTAAGAGAAACCCGGATATAAGAGACTTCTCCGGTCCCGACAACTCTCTTATATCCGGGTTATACTGTATATACAACTTTTAAGAAAACTATCAAATATCCTTAAAATATATTAAATATACATACCAGACTATATTTCTTCTCGAGTACTTTCGAATACTGTTCCATTCGTTTTCAAGAATTGTTCTGTGTGCAGTTATGCATCTATTTCCATCGTTCTTTCGTTTGATGGAATCAATTTAAACTTACTCAAGGTGATATTGCATAAACAGTCAAACTGAAGATTTTGTGTGTGTGTGTGTGTGTGTGTGTGTGTGTGTGTGTGTGTGTGTGTGTGTGTGTGTGTGTGTGTGTGTTTGCTTAACCCATAACCTGCCATGAGCCCCATTTATGGATCTGTTAAAATTAAACTCACTACGTTATTCCTTGTATTTACACTGAATTGCTTACATACATTGCATTTGCAGACGTATATTTTACAGCACTTAGCCTTTAAAGTTTTTTATTATTAGCCGTAAGAAGACACTTTCTATCGTAATTTTACATTTCCCGAGTAGAAAAATAATGACTATTTTGAAAAGTATTTTTTTATGATTTCTAATCAATATAATTTTCTGATGTTTTACAGACATATATATTTAATGTTCTAATTTCTATAAAATTAAACTTAAGGGATAAATAAACTCCTAAGACACTTGTCTGGGCCAAAAAATGCGCATTAAAAAAAAATTATTCGCAATTGTCAGCCTCTCTTTTATTAGAACGGTCTCCTGAATTTAGAGTCTCTCTTTGCACTCTCTACGGTGTAGCATTTTGGCGTTATGAACTAAAATCAAATTTGAAAAGAAAGACTCCAAAATTCTGGCGGCTGTTGTACAAAATATAGCCAACATTGAATAAGGTGTCCTTCTCCATAGGAGACAGTATACTGAAATATTGAAGTGTGTTAAAAACATACACACACTCACAAACAATTATCAGTTTGACCGTCTATATGACGTCACCTTGAGTGAGATGAAATTTATTTCATCAAACGCTTGAAATTGATTCCATCAAACGTGTGAACGTCAGAATTAAAAATCTGTTGCGGAACTACACACAGAATAATCCTTGAAAATGAAGGATTTGTGGACATGTGTTTATATGGAATATTGCATTTGTGTGAGGAACGCACCCCTTAATGTTTGGAAAAATATTTTTCTAGAGCCTGTATATATAATTATCTTACAACATTTAAATAAACCGGTCTTATTAAATAAGAGAAATGATAGTCAGATGAAGACATAAAAATAAATATCTACTTAAGCATGTATACACAGTGAAATTTTTCCATAATATCGCGGTTTAGTTTTAGTGTAGGTTATTGCTTAGTATTTATTTATTTATATATTTCCTCATTAACTTATTTCTTTACTATTTATTACGTATTGTGGGTTATTACTTATTGCTTTTTTAATATAGATTTTTTTTATTATATGTATCTTTTCTTTTTATTGATTATTTTTTTTTTTTTTATCTATTTTTTTTTTTATTTATTATTTTTTATGGGTTTTTCAAAGTTTTTATAAGTTAGGATATTTTTATATTTATTCATATTTATATTTATTTATTTATAATCATATTTTTCTTTAGTAATGTTGCTAATTTTACATTAAAGAAGAGTAAGTTAGATCCATTATATAAATAATGAATAATTAATAGTTGATAACACACTACTCTAAAATAAAATTACCAATTCATATTAAATACTTATCCTTTATTATTTTATTTTTTATGTTCATATGGTAATACAGGTTATTTTAGATGCTAGATTTAATATAATGAAAAATATAATTTTTTAAAAAACTTTTTCAAAAAATTATGTCCCAATATAGATAATGCTTAACTACGCTGGCATTACGGAAAACTGATATATTTTCAAATTATATATAACTAAAGGTCAGTACACATTTAGCAACTAAAGATGGCATTTGTCATGAAACTCCGTGTTGTACGAACAGTGTGGGATAATGTATATTTACTGATATATATATATATATATATATTAATTCCTCGAGTCTAGAAGAATCCCGAACAAAACTCGGAAAGCATTGGACGGCCGTTTCGACCTTTTTGGGAGTCCTCTGGAGTAGACTCGTTTGGTCAGTGGTATGAAGTTTGTATTGTATTCTAATGGTCCAGGTTCGATTCTCGGTATAAACGGTAGTTGTCTAGTGTTATCTATATTCTGTTCTCTAGACTCGAAGAATTACGATCAATCCCACAAAATTATATATATATATATATATATATATATATAACTCACCAGAAGTGATATATATATATATATATATTGATAACTCACCAGAAGTGTTGAAATAAAATAGCTATTTTCATAACATATTTATGTTATAATTTTCTTACATATATATATATATATATATAGTCTGTGACATTCACATACATATTTTTACATATATATATATATATATATGTGTGTGTGTGTGTGCGTTTATGTGTAGAATGTGTATATGTAATATATATAAGGATTAAATTTTTAAAAAAACGAATTTTTTAAACAGTCTTTAATATTTATAACATAATTGAGAGCATTTTTTTAATAGAAAAAAAAATACTTACTGTAAATTAATATCCGTTTTGTTAATTTTTGTATTCCCCCCCCCACTACACAATTTCATGGATCACATCCACTCCCCAATGGTGAAGATATTTTTTGAGATATCCATTTTGTGTATATTAATTCATTTCTTTGTTTTAATAATTTGATTTGATTATTAAAATTTATTAAATATGATCTTTTACCTTAATTCAAGTGTCGGAAACCCACGGCCCGCGGTCCGGATCAGGCCCGCGGTCCGGATCCGGCCCGCGAAGGCATTTTGACCGGCCCGCGAGCTTGATTACCAATGACTCTATTTTTAACATGAGAGACGAGGCTTTCGAATTAGACTATCTGCCAGTTATCTTTCATGAGACTTATTTTACCAAGTGGCGTTGCCTACGTTTAATGTCAAATAATGGATACATATTTGTTATGACCCTTAAAAGATAACAGAAGCGAAAGGAACGATAAAATGAAAGAGGCCAGGGAGGAACTGACATGCGAGGTAGCAGAAATCTAAAGACAGTTAAACATACGCGCATTATACATACATGTCTCACGAACGTGTGGATGATACCGCATGTGTACGTACGTAAGTGTATATGTTTGCAACTATTTGTACTCGTATGTGTCTGCTTCGTTTTTGTTTGATGTGTGTGTGTGTGGTTCGTTTGTAGAACAATTTTCAATAACAGTTTCAAACCTACACGTCATAATTTCATCCATTCCACTTCGGTTGATTTTTTTCATTTTGAAGTATTTTGATGTTCCTTGAGGAAAAGTAATTTTTGTTGGGTGTTTTTTTTTAATTTTAGATTTTCTTTTGTTTTTCTGATTTCTCAATGTTTATTTTCATTATGGTTTTAAATATTTAGGTTGACAGTGGTCTGCATATCTAATTTTCCTTAATTTTTCACTAATGGCCTTTGTCCGGCCCGCGACCCGTCATTATAACACGATCCGGCCTGCGAGGTCGTATGAGTTGCCGATCCCTGGCTTAATTAATGTTTCTAAAACAAAACTGTTTTATTATGTTAATATGTTTTAATTTTAAATAATTTTTTTTCTTTATGTTATATTCTGATTCATGAACATGTAAATTTTGCCTAGAAGATATTGTTTATATCTCAGTATTTGTCTATATTTCTGAGATGGTGTATTATGTGCACCATTTACAATATTCGGACTATTGCCGGACTTTGTCGTCATATTTATTACAAAGTTTCGGCCGTTGTACGCTCCGACCTTCTTCAGGTGGTTGGAATGTCGAACTGAACCCTTTATTTCTCTCACTAGGGTAGACTGTTCGGCTTCCACGTGCCATGTCTAATGGGTTATCAGGTATCTCCTGTTAATTCCCCTCACCATGTTCTCCACCGCCTTAAGCAGGTATTGAACTCACACTCTTTGGGTCCTCTCACTGGATCTAACTAACGCAATGTGTCCTTGTTGCGTTGTTTATGTCTGTATAAAGGATTCTTTTTCCTTTACAGATAGTATCCAGAATTATTCTTCTTCTGGAAAGTTCATGTGTTCATTTGATGCGTGCTCTTTATTTACTTGTGTTCCTTTCTTGGAGACAATTAATATTTGCTGGGCTTTTTTTGTTATCGCAGCTCTTTGTCACCTCCAGATATTCCTGAAAAAGTGTTCTTTGAACTGATGAAATTTGCCACCTCGTCTGTTGAATTTAGCTTTGATAACATTATGTATCGACAGACTGATGGTGTTGCCATGGGTTCCCCTTTGGGCCCTGTACTGGAATATATATTTGTCGGTTTTTATGAGAGATTGCTTAGTAGTTCACTTCGTCCACAATTATATTGTCAGTATATCGACGATACATTTTGTTTATTTAACGATGAAATTGATTTCTCTCCTCTCTCAATGGTCTTCATCCAGTTCTTTGGCTTTCTGTTGAGAAAGTCTAATTCCCAACTTGCCTTTTTAGTTGTATTGGTTCACCGTATTCCAACATCGTTTTTTACCTCAGTATATAGGAAGTCTACTTTTGACGCGTTGTACGCGCGCTGGGATTCCTTTTGTCCGAAGTGGCGGAAGATAAACCTCATCAAAACTCTTACTCAAAGGGCGTTGATGATCTGTTCTGTGGCTTTTCTTGGACAGTGACATCGATTTTGGGACGAGGACTCTATGTAACAATGTGTATGCGCCTAATGTTTTTAATTCTGTCATTCGTGACACGATCGCTAATTTCAGGAAAATTAAGCCTGCTACGGTGGAAAGGTGCCCTGTTTATTTGCAACTTCCTAGGATTTGAACTGTGAAAATATATCAGGCAAATTTCTTCTAATATGCGTGAGTGTTATTTTTCTGCTGAGGTTCATGTCGTATTCAATACCAGGCCGTTCCTCTCATCATAATGATGTTCTCCCGACTCATCAAGTGAATTCTGTTATATATAAGAAGAATTGTGACTGCAAAGTCAGCTACATAGGGAGGATAACCCAACGACTAGATGCTAGAAAAAAAAAAAAAACACGTGCCATGTAAGAAGAGGAATCTCACCTTGATTCCAAATGAACTGATCCAAAACAGCGTGATTTTTTGCTGGGGCTTGCTAAAATTTGTTTCTAGTACTCTCCTACGTTTTTCCCTCTATCATCAATCAGCCGTAAATTTCAATTTTACCTTTTCTACTCCCGATTAAAAAAAAAAAAAACATTGAAGAGCGGAGGCGAAACCTAGTTTAATTTTCCGCTTTCATTATATATATATATATATATATATATATATATATATATATATATATATATATTTTTTATTATGTCAAGTACTATACAGTTTAATGTTTTTTACAATATATATATATATATATATATATATATATATATATATATATATATATATATATATATATAGTTTATATAAAACTTAGGTAATCCGTATTAAGACCTGAGGAGGATGATATCCAGAGAGCTCAATGTAAAATTCAGAGCAGATATGTTTGAATAAAAAAACAGACCACGTTAAGATTCCATGTAATACATATTTCACCATAACCCCCTTAACAGGGTTCTGGATCATTAGACTTTAATTCCAAAAGCTGAAATGAAAAGTGAAAAAAAATTCACACGTTTTTACGGACCTCATCAAGTATACGCAAACACACGAAGTGAGGAAGTGAGGTGGGAGAGGATATGAGTGTGTCATATGTATCATTTTAGTTTCCTATTTTTAACCCCAGTGTGTCGGCTAGATGTTGCTCAAATTTACCGCGTCTCGTCTCTAGATATATATGGCATAAGGGGTGAATGATAAGAGCGACATAAAAGGAAGAATTTATCATCAACAACCCCAATAAATTACACGACAGGTTTCATTCAAATTCTTAGACGCTGTCAATTCGAAGTTACTTTAACGTGCATATTTGGGAGGTTAAGTTTTGATAAATATCTAAATGTTTAAACAATCTACGAAGAAATTAATTTGAAACTCGGTGGAGTTTTGGGTATTTTCTATGAAACAATCGATTGGAAAAATCCATAGACAGAACATTGAAAGAGCAATCCATTTTATATTTAGTAATTTATTTGTTTTTTCCTAAAACTTTTATCTTATAGCTTGTTAGGTTGACATCTATTCCTTCTTTTACAATTTTTTATCTACACATGTCTTAAACCTCTATTTGTAACCACATACCGATATCTTTTTATATGCCTATGAGTTCCTATATACACCTACATACACATTCACACGAAACGACCATATGTATATTTCCATCTTTATATATATACACCTGCAGAGAAAACGCACATCCACATGTCTCCATACCTATCTCCATATATACTTATACTTACATATATACATATACTCACAAGGACATCTGCATATCCATACACATTCATACGCACATATATATATTTACACACCTATATGTATACACATATACACATGCATACACACACATATATACATACATACATACACACATACATATACATACACACATACATGCATATGCATACGCAATATGCAGCATATCTATATACCCACACATGCGTTAATTTTCACTTACATCTACATACGTATTTGTCCCTATCCTCATGTCCACCCGTGCATCCACTTATGTCTGCGTTCGAAGATTATCTCAGTATTTCATTACATTATCTATACCTTTACACATATAATATTACCCGATCTTTCATATTTATGGCAAAACATATAAGTACCTATCTAATTGTACATCTCCACACTCAAAAAAAAAAAACCCCAAAATGGGTCTTTTTTTTCCGTATAAAAAACATACATGTACATATCAACAGGTGTCTCAGTGTACAAATACATTATCATAGTTGTATACATACAGTCATGTGTTAGTTCACGTGCATAGTAATATTTCTAAAACAAAGGGAATATAAAACATTCAAAATTGCTGTTCCTATATGATTATTTCTCAATGTACTTGCTTAGGTTTAGGTTGTTTTTGTGCCGGCATTTAAAAACTAGTTCACTGTGTCTAATTAGTAGTATGTCTGGATCTTTATGTTTGATTATGAAGATTTTCTCCTTCAAACATAAGTTGCATCTGTCTCTGAAGTTTTTGGGAGTTCTGGCTCTTGATATTATTCTCCACTTTATTTGTGGTGTTAGGCCACTCTTCAACAAAGACCAATAATGATTTGATAGTGCTGTTTATTTCTTTTTACATTTATTTTTGAAGGATTGGCGATGATTGTATAGTCGGTGTTTCCAATCTCCCGCTGATATTCCTATGTATATCTTTTTCTCTTCAACCTTTTCTTTGGGGAAAATTGTTGCTTCATATATGGCCTAACATATATATATATATATAAAGATGGAAATATACATATGGTCGTTTCGTGTGAATGTGTATGTAGGTGTATATAGGAACTCATAGGCATATAAAAAGATATCGGTATGTGGTTACAAATAGAGGTTTAAGACATGTGTAGATAAAAAATTGTAAAAGAAGGAATAGATGTCAACCTAACAAGCTATAAGATAAAAGTTTTAGGAAAAAACAAATAAATTACTAAATATGAAATGGATTGCTCTTTCAATGTTCTGTCTATGGATTTTTCCAATCGATTGTTTCATAGAAAATACCCAAAACTCCACCGAGTTTCAAATTAATTTCTTCGTAGATTGTTTAAACATTTAGATATTTATCAAAACTTAACCTCCCAAATATGCACGTTAAAATAACGCGAATTGACAGCGTCTAAGAATTTGAATGAAACCTGTCGTGTAATTTATTGGGGTTGTTGTAAATTCTTCCTTTTATGTCGCTCTTATCATTCACCCCTTAGCCATATATATCTAGAGACGAGACGCGGTAAATTTGAGCAACATCTAGCCGACACACTGGGGTTAAAATAAGAAACTAAAATGATACATATGATACACTCATATCCTCTCTCCCACCTCACTCCGTCACTTCGTTAACTTTACGTAGACTTGATGGGGTCCGTAAAAAACGTGTAAATTTCTTTTCACTTTTCACTTTTCATTTCAGCTTTTGGAAGTAAAGTCTAATGATCCAGAACCCTGTTAAAGGGGTTATGGTGAAATAGCTTATTACATGGAATCTTAACGTGGTCTTTTTTTTATTCAAACAAATATATATATATATATATATATTTTTGTCAAAGTGGAAAACATCTCGTATGTTGCGTTTCATTCTACAGGAAATTATCGGACAAATTGAAAATTACGTTGATGTTATTACGCATGCGCATTACTTTAGTCCGATAATGTCCTACAAGACGAGACGCGTCACACGAAAAAAAATGATTCCCCCTTGTCATAGATTTTCATAAAATTGTTTTTGATTTATAAGAAAGCATATACCGTTTCCATATATATATATATATATATATATATATATATATATATATATATATATATATATATATATATGGGATAACTAAATTCGTGTGATGCTTTTCGTCCGTTAGGAATTCATCGGACTAAACGAGGGGTAGTGGGATTTCTAAATTGTAAATAATTTTTCTTTTCTTTTTTTCATGTATTATAGGTATATGATCGAGCGTCTGACGACAATTTTCATGTACTCTGATCAAAAGAGAAGACAATTCACTGAGACAAAAATGTTTAGAAATTGCCTTGATCTCTAAATCATCCATAGTAAATTTTCTCCCAAGCTCTTACAACATTTCACCATTCTTCGCAGCCCTCACAGTGTAAGATTATCTAATAATAAAATTGATGAAAAGAAAAAGATCTAAATAAAATCGGCTAGATTATATACCCAAAAGATTTAAAATAAATAATGTAGAATTCGCTGCATCTATTTTTCGTACGAATATGTGGTCACAACAACTGAAACAAATTCTGTCCAGTCAAATCCTAAAGGACGAAATGCGTCACATAAAAAGTTTTTTTCCAGTTTGTCATATATCTTTTCCCAAAAATATATACGCTGATACATGATCTATTTTTAAAAATCACCATCTTGACAAAATGCAGATTTCCTCACATGTAATTTACCACTGAAGATGATCTTGGAAGAGATCGAAAGTACTTGAGTCGGAAAACCTACGTGCGTCTACCTTGATCAATATCATCTTAACACAAAGAAACTAATTAGAGAACTGGAAAGGACCATTATAAAGATAAATAGACATAATATAATATAACAATATTACTTTGATACATGTCTGAATGAAGATGTACTGCCTAAATATGCATATATATATATATATATATATATATATATATATATATATTGAGAGAGAGAGAGAGATTGAGAGAGAGAGAGAGAGGAACCTCGGTTCACGAATTTAATTCGTTCCTGAAGTTCATTCGAAATCCGAAATGTTCGTAAATCGAAACTATTTTTCCAATAGGAGTAAATGTAGAGAAAAAAAGTCACAGTACAATAAAATTGAAAAAGAAAAGCACGACACAACAAAAAAAAAAAAATTCAAAAATTATTCCATTCGTGTTATCACGGTGCAGGTATGTTGTTCGAGAACCAAAATTTTGTTCGATAACTGAGGCATTTTCATCTCGAATTAACTGTTCGAAAACCGATTTATTCGATACGTGAGATGTTCGATAACCGAGATTCCAATATATATATATATATATATATATATATATATATATAAACAATGTGCCTATAAAGTATCTTTACAATTTTAAAAACATATTAGAAAGACAACTGATGAGATATCTTTATCAGATTTGTTCTATGTAGTTATCGAAGTCTTTAATCACATTGGATTTATGTATTTCAGGTAACTAGTTGATAAATTGGGTATTATTAAATAACCCCTAAAAATGGCTAATCTTCAAGAAAAGGCGAAATGCGTCATGGTTAATTGAAACAAAATCGGTTACGCAGACTCAGCAAAACTACAGAACTTCTATGGGGTCATGTTAAAGCTATCGTATATCACTGATCTAAAGCTAAAGATCACTGATGCCATTGCCACCATTAATGAGGCTACAGTGAACATAGCAAGAAATCAAGTACCATCTTGATATGATTCGTGTAACTAATGTTACACATGTAGATGTGTATTAAATTAGTTAAAAATATTTCAATATCTACTCCTCATTTAGTAAGTTTCCACATATTTGTCTGTTCATTTGGTTTAGTAATATTTTTTTTAAATTATAAAGAGACTCTATGGACACCCTGTATATTAAGATAGATATGGATATAGATCGATTCGTCAGTTCTATCTCTGGAAGTTTCTTCTTACACTTGGGACATGAAGTAAATAAGAATCAGGTTAAACCACTGAAGAGGTATTTAATAACAGAACTGACGTTGCAACAGACCACAGGTTTTGGTGATTTCCAGCCTCTTCAAAAAAAACCATTGGTCCTTTGTGAACTGAAACAGCCTCAGTCGCAGATTATATGTAGATAGTTGTTACGTCATTTTGCTTTTCCGTTTAGCCCTCTAAAATTAATGTCACATAGGCTGAACTGACGGAAAGATCCTAAAAAATGCAGTCTTTTTTCTGATCAATCTTCTAATGAGTTTAACCAGTCTCATATCTGGCTAACGGCAATTCTTATTTTTCTTCTTGTTATACTTATTCCTTAACTTCTTCTGTGGGCTGTCTCTCTTCAGGACGAGGACAATCATCATTCACTACAATTTCCTGTTCTTTGTAACTCTTTGTAAATGTTGCCTTTTCGCTGTCTCTCCTCATTTATTCCGTTAAAGTTGTTAATTTTAATTTTATACGTGCTGTCATTGCCGCAACTCGTTGAGAATCTTTCTAAATTGTTATTTTGTTTTTGAAAGGAGTCACTTCTCGAAGTGAATGTTCTATTCATATACGTGACTTAAAGAAATTAATTTTAAAATATTTTTTTTGACATGCCTCTATGTGAACGGGCAAATCCACATCATTTTCTCTCAATATTTGATTCTCCCTCCACACAAGCACAGCCATAGACTTGGGTGGGTAACGTGATTAAATTTGAAAGATAATTCCACTTTTTTAACAGGCGCCATCTTGCCAAAAGTCGAGACATTTCACCAAATGGAAAGACCCTCACCACATCGATTCTCGAATGCTGCATTATTTTTCCTCTGCTCTTTCTTTAAATATTTAATATATTTTTTATGTATATATATATATATATATATATATATATATATATATATATATTTCATCCACAGGCAGACTTCGGTGTATCAAAGCTAATCAGTGTGGCTAGACGTCCGGTTGCCTTTTGTTAAGATCGAAACCCGGTTCAATTGGCATCAGTCATATATTCTACTCCTAAGCCGATGAAGGCGAATTTAAGCGTATTTATTTTTTTTAGATAAACATACATTGAGTGAGAGAAATCGATTCGCTTTACTGAAGAGTCTTGCATTATATATGATAAATTTAATTCATTTTAATATTTATTAAATGTAAATATATTAAACATTTCCCTCTCCACCGAGCTTAAAAATAAAATAATTTTCTGATTATTAGTTTAGTCTTCCTTTGCTTTTCATTTTAGAAGACAACACCACTTAAACTAGCTTGAAATGCAAATAAATAGTTATATAATTAACTGTTCTAGCTGAATACAAGTACGCACTCTTAGTTTGATTTCTAACGCTTTCATCTATTTTCAATAGAAATAGTTAAGTTCGCTTATCGCCCGGTTCACATACTTCCCTGTCTCTTGGACAGGAATAGAGATTTATTTGTTTCCGTTTAGCATTGGGTTTCCGCTTGCTTCTTCTAAAGTCTTCTCTCTCAGTAACCTCTTGAGTCCTAGCAGCATTATCGCCTTGCTTGAAGCGAAACGATTAAAATAATCCCAGTTCGAAGAACTATTCGTAAAAGCTCGTCAGGTAGGTTCTGTGCTGCTCACCTCTGTCCCTCCTGTCTTTAATATACTCTGTTAGTGTTAAATTTTCCAAGCCCACTTTCCTCATTGCGTGTGCTAGAAATTTCAACTGTCTATTTATGCATTTTTATTCAAATTTCAACCGTCCTGGGTATGGCGATAAACTACCTCCGCGTCCTGGTTAAGACCGCTAGGCCTCTGATCAGGAGGTTTTGAGGAGCGTGGAAACACCTCTTAACTGCTGGTGTGCCCAGGTCCACTCTGGCCCGTGGGTACCAGCTATGGCAAATAGTTAACTCCCAAACTAGGGTCAAAGCACTATGAAAGTGTAAAAATAGGTCTAATACCAGAAATAATTTGTGAAAAATTATTACCACCAATACGTTATTACCAGCAGTACATTTTCAAAGAAATGTTACCAGCTATACATTTTTTGAAAAAAATATTACCAGCTATATATTTTACAAGAAAAAATATTACCAGCAATAGATTTTTGAAGAAAAATATTTCCAGAAACATATTTTTGAAGAAAAAATATTACCCGAAATAGATTTTTAGAAGGAAAAAATATTACCAGAAATAGATTTTTAGAAGGAAAAAATATTACCAGAAATAGATTTTTGAAGAAAAGTTTTTCCAGAAATATATTTTTGAAAAAAAAATATTACCCGAAATAGATTTTTAGAAGGAAAAAATATTACCAGAAATAGATTTTTAGAAGGAAAAAATATTACCAGAAATAGATTTTTAGAAGGAAAAAATATTACCAGAAATATATTTTTGAAGAAAAATATTACCCGAAATAGATTTTTAGAAGGAAAAAATATTACCAGAAATAGATTTTTGAAGAATAAAATATTACCAGAAATAGATTTTTGAAGAAAAAAATATTACCAGAAATAGATTTTTAGAAGGGAAAAATATTACCAGAAATAGATTTTTGAAAAAAATATTACAAAAATAAATTTTGGTTGGCATTAAATAACCTCTTGAGGATGATATACCGTAAAACAAAACAAAACAAACCTAGACTTCGACATTGCTCACACGTCCACTTTCATGGAATTCACAGTATCCTTCTGTAGAACTAGATTTCTGTTGCTCAAAATTTCTTCTTAATCTTCGATGAAATTGTCCAACATTCACCACCTTATTTTCTAACTTCTTAATACTTTGCTTAACCTTTGGAAGGCATCTTTCTTACCCCAAAGCTGTCTTTAGCTGTCTTTAGCTGTCAACCAAATATTTTGTTTTAAATTTAATGTTTAGTCATTTCTTCTTTACTTGTTTCTGTGGAAGTACTTGTAATTTCCATTCTCTGTCTGCTATCAACACTGTGTCGTCTGCATATCTAACTTTTTTTTTAAAGATTGTATCTGCCATTAATTAATCATAGTAGGCATTCTAATTCTCTCAGAATCGCCTCACTATGAAGGTTGAATAAGTCCGGTGAGAAGATTCATCTTTGTCTTACACTCTTTCTATTTTTGTAAATTTATTGAATTCCTTTTCTATCTGTATGAAGGCGGCTTTCTTCCATTATACATTTTGGATTATTCAAGGTCACCTAGCATTTGAAACAGTTCATTGCGACGTAATTTATCAAATGCTTTTGCATAATCTATAAACGAGTTTGTTAATCCTCTTTCGCTCTGTGTTTCCTATTGCTCGTCCGCCATCATTCATATGCGTTATAACTGCAAATGAAAGGCTGTCATTCATCGTGTATGGGAGCGTCTCTGTAGTGAGCCAATGACACACCCACTGGCGACTTTAATATTTGTAGTTTCAAGGACGATCACCCAACAAAAAATATTTTCTTTTGTTTTTTTGTTTTTTTCATATGTTCTTTTTGGCCTATATTTTCTTTCAAATTGATTTATTTATTAACACATTGAAGCGGGAATCGTTAGTGTCTTCGGTGCTATCTGTAATTTATCATTAATTTATATCGTGTTTTCTCTCTAAATAAGAACTCCAAAAATGAACAGAACTGTTCCCAAATACAGTTCCTCATTGCTTTAAATGTCTTTCAGAAGCTAAGCAAAGTATTAAGAAACAGGACGATTTTGTTAGAAATGAGTACTGAACCGCTATGTAATATATAATCATCTATGAGGTAGTGAATTCTTGAGAATTCCATGACGGAACTTCCTGACTTGTAGCTACAAGGAGGTGCTTCTTCCCACAGATTCAATCAATAGCAAAGAGTGAATATGTCAGAACTAAAAGAACACTTATACTCTGAACCAGTGGGAGCCATTTTAAATTTAAAATAATGAGAAAGGAGGGCTTGGAGAATGTAACACTCACAATGTGTGAACAGCAAAGAGAAATAGGGAATAAGAGAGTTTGTTTAAATGGTTGGTTGAGCAGGAATATGAAAGGATAGATCCAAAAAGGAGAGAAAGTTTTGGAAAGCCATGATTGGCCACGTCCTGAAGCGAAGCATCACATAAAAGAAGAATGAGTGTTATTTTATGCGACCCTGCACCAGACTAGAGAAGCCTTGTAAATATTGACATGTACACGTCTGAAATAAGACTGAAATATATCTTTAAATGTTTCTGCGGTGAATAGGTTTAACGAGGAAAGTCTAAGATCGGCGGTTCTCTCAGTGCATGAATAAATTTTAATATTGATGACGGGCAACACATATTTGATAGAGGTATGGTTTATATGTTCGTTTTCGATGCGTACATTTGTATTACAGTATATAAATCGGAAAGTCAATAAATGCGAAAAATGAAGAATGTGTGTGCCGAGTTAAATGTCGGTATGTCTTCCTTTGCTTCTGCATCTTGAGGGCACCTTTACACAGAATAAAAATGGCACAGGTCGGTAAGTGGATTCAGTATGGGTGACTAAAATCTAAAGAACCAATGTAGCATTTGCATAGGCAAATATTGAGAGCATTAATTCTCTATTGTTACGATACAGTCTCATGGAGCGGGAAAAGATTCCACAGCTGTCGGCGATGTTAATAACTTCTAAACGTTACAGCTAGTTAAAAATGTTGGAAGTGGAGTCATGAGGTGAGTTGAGGTTGTGTTTGTCTTGACTGAAGCATTGGGGATACTTGAGATTTGGTAGACTGGAATTGACAGAAACTATATATAGCTAGCTTTCCCACTAAATGACTTATGTATACATCTCGAATCGCCTCAAGACTTAATGAGAAAGAAAGAAAGAAAGAAAGAAAGAAAGAAAGAAAGAAAGAAAGAACGGAAAATAAGAGTAAGTTAAAAAAGATAGTAACTGATATAATAAGATTAAAAAGAAAGAAAAATGTAGGCGAGGAAAACGGACAATTAATATTCAGTGGAATGAATATGGCGGAATAGAAAGAAAGAAAGAAAGAAAGAAAGAAAGAAAGAAAGAAAGAAAGAAAGAAAGGAAAATAAGAGTAAGTTGAAAAAGATAGTAACTGATATAATAAGATTAAAAAGAAAGAAAAATGTAGGCGAGGAAAACGGACAATTAATATTCAGTGGAATGAATATGGCTGAATAGAAAGAAAAGAAAGAAAAAAGAAAGAAAGAAAGAAAGAAAGAAAGAAAAAAGAAAGAAAGAAAGAAAGAAGGGAAATTAAGAGTAAGTTGAAAAGATAGTAACTGATATAATAAGATTAAAAAGAAAAAAAAAAATGTAGGCGAGGAAAACGGACAATTAATATTCAGTGGAATGAATATGCCGGAATAGAAAGAAAGAAAGAAAGAAAGAAAGAAAGAAAAGAAAGAAAGAAAGAAAGAAAGAAAGGAAAATAAGAAGTTGAAAAAGATAGTAACTGATATAATAAGATTAAAAAAGAAAAGAAAAAATGTAGGCGAGGAAAACGGACAATTAATATTCAGTGGAAATGAATATGCTGGAATAGAAAGAAAGAAAGAAAGAAAGAAAGAAAGAAAGAAAGAAAGAAAGAAAGAAAGGAAAATAAGAATAAGTTGAAAAAGATAGTAACTGATATAATAAGATTAAAAAGAAAGAAAAAATGTAGGCGAGGAAAACGGACAATTAATATTCAGTGGAATGAATATGCCGGAATAAAAATAAAGAAAGAAAGAAAGAAAGAAAGAAAGAAAGAAAGAAAGAAAGAAAGAAAGAAAGAAAGAAAGAACGGAAAATAAGAGTAAGTTGAAAAAGATAGTAACTGATATAATAAGATTAAAAAGAATAAAAAAAATGTAGGCGAGGAAAACGGACAATTAATATTCAGTGGAATGAATATGCCTGAATAGAAAGAAAGAAAGAAAGAAAGAAAGAAAGAAAGAAAGAAAGAAAGAAAGAAAGAAAGAAAGAAAGAAAGAACGGAAAATAAGAGTAAGTTGAAAAAGATAGTAACTGATATAATAAGATTAAAAAGAAAGAAAAAATGTAGGCGAGGAAAACGGACAATTAATATTCAGTGGAATGAATATGCCGAATAGAAAAAAAGAAAGAAAGAAAGAAAGAAAGAAAGAAAGAAAGAAAGAAAGAAAGAAAGGAAAATAAGAGTAAGTTGAAAAGATAGTAACTGATATAATAAGATTAAAAAAGAAAGAAAAAAATGTAGGCGAGGAAAACGGACAATTAATATTCAGTGGAATGAATATGCCGGAATAGAAAGAAAGAAAGAAAAGAAAGAAAGAAAAGAAAGAAAGAAAGAAAAGAAAGAAAGAAAGAAAGGAAAATAAGAGTAAGTTGAAAAAGATAGTAACTGATATAATAAGATTAAAAAGAAAGAAAAATGTAGCATCTCTGTATCCTGTTGATGAAAGATGTACTATTAATTGAACCCCTAATATTTCCAGATCGATGGATTGGAAAAATGGCCCAATTCTCTGGCCATCTTGTTCACCAGATATCACTCATCTGGACTTCTTTCTATGTTAAAGATATCGTGTATCGAACAAAGATACGGTACGTCACTGATCTAAATCAAAAGATTACTGAGCTCATGGCCACTGATAAGGCTCTGCTACAGTGGACATGGCAAGAAATCGAGTACCGTTTTGATGTACTTCGTGAAACTAATGGTGCCTAGATAGAGGTGTATTAAATTAGCTCATATCAAACTTCAATATCTACTCCACATTTTGTAATAATTTCCGCATATTTGTCTTTTCATTTGCTTTTGTAATAATTCTTTTAAATTTTAAATGGAATTTATGGAAACCCTGCATATTTTGGATTGTAAGAATAGATCTTTCCTTTCTGTGAGGGAATATATGTTTTCGGAATAACAATGATTACTTGCGCGCAAGTGAATATAAAGAACACGATCGGACTGAAGCGAAAGATAAGGAAGAAAGCATGAAAAATGTAAAAACAGAAAGAAAAAAAAAACAATTCTGTATCAGTAAAAGGAAAAAGAACGACAGACGAAAAAATTGAGAAAAACCAATGAACCAACGAAAAGTGTAGAAAGAAAGAAAGAAAGAAAGAATGACAAAAGAAAGAAAGAAGGAAAAATGAAAGAAAGAAAGAAAAAAGAAAGAAAGAAAAAAGAAAGAAAGAAAGAAGGAAAAAGAAAAAAAGAAGGAAAGAAAATAGAAAGAAAGAAAAAAGAAAGAAAGAATAAAAAAAAAAAAGAAGGAAAAATGAAAGAAAAAAGAAAAAAAGAAAGAAAGAAAAAAGAAAGAAAGAAGGAAAAAGAAAGAAAATAGAAAGAAAGAAAAAAGAAAGAAAGAATGAAAAAAGAAAGAAAGAAAAAAGATAGAAAAAAGAAAGAAAAATAGAAAAAAACGAATGAAAAAATAAAGAAAAAAGAAAAAAAATCTCTGCAGCAAAAATACAGATATTATAAAAAGATAGATAGCTTAGTTAGAAAGAACAAAGGAAATTTCAATGAAAATTGTAAAAAAAAAAAAAAGAGAATTTAACTATCCAAAGCGAGTAGATATTATTTCATTCTTTTGCTATAACCTAAACCATGTTCTGCCAAGCATTTACATCATCTATTCAGGTAGTTTATCCGCTGTTTTACTCTGTCCGTCTTGTCTTCACTATATCCTGTTTGGTTTAGTTTGGTTTGGTTTATTTTGTTTTACGGCATATTAACATCTCAGTAGGTTATTTAATGCCGACAAGATTTTTAGGATATGTTCGTATGGATAGAAAATATATTCTTTATAAGAAATGAGTTTGTAGATCAGGTTCCATTGACGTATTTTTGTAAAGAGGGTTTTTGTATTTCTGGTAATATTTTCTTTCAAAAAATATATTAGTGGTATTATTATTTTTTTTTCACAAAAAAAATTATTCCCGGTAAATTTTAAAAAGATCTATTGCTGGTAATATCTTTTACTATGAAAATGTATTGCTGTTATTTTTAGTACAAAAAACGTATTTTTATACTTTCATGGTGATTTGACCCCATTTTGGTGGTTAACCATTTGCCGACAATTGGGACCCAAAGAGGTGCTACCACAGGTGAACCTGGGAACAACAGCAATCAAGAGGTGATTCGATGCTCCTCAAAACGGACCGATCAGAGGACTTGCTGGATGTAATTTATCGTCATACCCAGTACAAATATATCCTGTGAGTGTCAGATTCTCGAATCCCTTTTATTTCCTTATATGTCCGAAAACTTACATCTCTTTCCGATTCTAAGCATTGAGCTCCTTTTCTTTTTTCTTTTTTTTTAATATTATTAAAACTGCTTCGTTACTCATATATTCAGCCCATGGGATTCCCAGCATCTTTTGCCTCAAATCTCTTTTTTTTATTTGTTAGGAGGCTGTCTAATATTCATTACGGTAAAGGAGGACTGATATAACATAACAGTTTACTTTATTTTGGGCAGTAAACAAAAATGAAAACTACTGAGAAAGACGACAGTGTTGCACATTTTGAGCGGTCGTAATTGTCGAAATAACCGTCGCTCTTTGTTGAATTTTTTTTTACTAATTTATAGGCTTAAGTATTGAATTTCGGTTGATTTGCAGTGTAACACGCGCGCTCAGTTCGCATTAAAATTTCCTGAATACTTAAATTAATGTGTAATTGTACATGTTCCATTCGAATCTGGCTTCAGACATTTGATAAAATATACCGTTTTGGAGTTATCGACACTGAAATTTTGGATTCATTCGCGTCGCGGGCAGCCATTACGGGTGTTGTTTGCATACATTCGCTGCAGAATAGCTATCAGTATAGGTATCATTGCGCAAACTGAACGTGCTTACTTAAATAGTTCTCGTGTGTAGTAATTGAGACAAATTTAGACAAGAAAGATCATTTCCGATCTTAGCTTTCCGTAGTCTTCCGCGTTTAGCTTTCCGCAGCGAATGTATGCAAACAATGCGAGTAATGGCTGAAGCCAACGACACGACTGAATCCCAAATTTCACTGTCGATAACTCCAAAATAGTAGATTTTATCAAAGTTATCAAGCCAGATTCCAATGGGTTATGTACAATTACACATCAATGTAAGAAATTTGGACATTTTTAATGCGAACTGAGCGCGGGTGTTACACTGCAAATTAACCTGGATTTCTATCTTGTTTTATTTTTCTAAGCATTTCAATTGTCTGGCTTACAACAAACAGTTATACCTTTTTTTGAATTTTTTTTTTTTGGTGGGACGGGGGGTGTCTTTGGTTAATTTATTTTATTAATTGATATCGTCTTATTTTTTTAACCAGCTTGACTATTAAAATAGCGGTTCTTGTCAAAGATTCCATTGGTCTATTTCTCAACTTCATTCAAATATTTTCCCATTCTTCATTCTTCCAAACTTCTTTCGGTAACATCTGATTTATACCAACCCTCTCGTTCCTTATCCCATTTTCTTTTTCTCCTCTCTTCTTCTTCTTCTTCTTCTTTTTCTCACTAACCTTTCTTCGACTCTTCTATTTCCATACCATTTATCGGATATTTTATGACTCTCATACTCCGGCAACAATGCTCTTTTAATTTCTGCCGATACTAGATTTTAGTTTCTCATCATTCCAAGTGATTTTGAAGTTTTTTTTTTTGTTTTTTTTTTCAGTTGGGAAATTATTATTATTATTAGTAGTAGTAGTATTAGTATATTTCCTTTGATTTCTGGTGTATACTCAGTTCTTTCCGGGTCCCGACCAGAGACCTAAGGTCAGAAATGTCATCATGACATTTTCCACTTAGCATCTTTTTGAAAAAAAAATCCAAACAAAAAAAAAATAAATAAAGTCACACTCACTTTACATAGATAAAGCCCTACCTAAGGTGTGATCTGTACTTGTGAGTACAATTGTTTGTATTTATTTGAGGCTTAGGTTTTCAGGGACCCCTTCAATGAGACTATAGGGACATTTTCCAATCAATCTGAAGGCTCCAGCTACAAATGGGATTGTTGATGCCCTTCGTGCCACATTTGTGGGATTTCGATTTCAAGGTTCTTGTACTTTGATAGTTTATTGAAGATCTTCAAAGATACATTACAGTCAGCTACATCAATAAGAAGACTGTTTTTTGCGGTCTCTGATCACTATGACTGGGCGATTCGCTTTGATTGTCCTTCCTGTGTGTATTGTAAAGTCCCATAAAATTGTTACAGGTCCTGTCTTTGTAACCGGTTCTGGATGATGTTCATACCAGTTTCCTTCCCGTAAAGTTGCACATTTTCCAGTGCAGATATTGGTTGAGTTTTATATTCACTGGTTACTACCTCTGTGCAGGCTGAGGGTTCATTTCGAAATTCTAACGTATATCAGTTGAAGAAAGCCAGAGCGTACAACGCCCGAAACGTCGAGAATATGACAATAAAAATGAGGACAACAGTCCGACAAATGTAAATAGTGTAAATAGTTACAGTAACCCATCTCAGAAATATAGACAATTCCTTTTCTTTATATATGCAAATTGGCAGGTTATCTTGCAGAAAAGGAAGTGCTTCTTCATTTCTTTCTACATCGTTTCGAATTTAGAGTAGTCGTAGTTACCATCTAAAACTACACAGCCTATTCTACCCTACTATTTTCCAAATCATGCCTTTCCGAAGTGTGCTAGTATAAAATGAAGGCAAAAAGTCTGCTCGGAAATTTCATTTTCCGTGCCAATAAATATTATGCACATACGACATATTATGAGCCTGTTTGTAATAGGAAAATTGCGCCAAAATTTCACCAGATCTAACACACTCGATCATTCTACGACAGTAGACGAAATAAAGCGTTCGGTTCAAAATTCCAACGTATATCATCTGAAGAAAACCAGAGCGCACAATGGCCGAAAGGTCGTAAATATGACCATAAAGATCAGGACAACAGTCCGAACAATGTAAATAGTGTAAATGTTTTCAACAGACCATCTCAGAAATATTGACCTTATTTCGACATAAAATAATCAAAAGTTTGATGTCATAAAGTCGACTAATCTCAGTCATTCATGACATTAAATTCATATTTTGAATTTTTTAAATCATTTAACCACAATTAAATCAATAAAGCCACTAAGACGCAAGGGGATAGTGAGTGTTATAGAATATGAGAAAAAATACTATTAAGGAAAGAATAGAAAAAAGGAAAGGAATTAAAAAGACAGGCAATAACAAGTGACATTGATTTAAAATTCATGAATATCAAATTTAACTGGGAAGCAAGAAGCGGAAAGAGACTTCTACAAGAGATAGAAGGAACTATTAGCATAGAACTTACGGTTGCATCTAGTCATTTCAACTGCAAAAATGATTAGACCACAGGAAGGAATTCAAGAGAAAAAGATAAGTCTTTTACTTAATAATTCTTTAAATATAATAAATTATAGGTTTTTCGTTATTTCTTTGTTTCAAGGAACTGTCTCATTCTTTACTGTTTATTTCATTATTTTATTTATTAGATTGATTCAAAAGCAACCTGTGACGGAATATTTTATTCCATCTTCCTGGTGCATTCATGAAAATATTTCCCGAGTTTCTATGACGTCACTCCAACATTCAATTAAACTGCGGATTTTATCATAAAAGAGCAACTTCAGTCTTGATTTCGATTAATTCCTCGAAGTAATTTATCCATATTTTGTATATATTTCATAGAATATAAAACCAGACTCTTCTCTGAGAAATAACGACTTCATCAATCATTGAACTTGCTTCTTAAAGTTCATTCTTGGATGAGAATTGCTTGTTGTCTGCAAAAAGGCAATTTTTGACAATACTTCAAAAGTTTTTTCTGTCGGGTTAAGACCTGCCGAACACGCAGGCCATTGCATAAGTCAATCATTTTTACGCTAATTCAGCTAAGTATTCAACAGCTGCAATAACAGCTTGAGCCGAAGCCTTGTCGTGCATAAATGCCACTTTTTGTTAGATGCCAATGTCTTCTATAGTTATGTCTGAAGTTTACTCAATACATCGACTTCCTAAAGGCCACATTCCAGACATGGCTTTGTAAGTCCATCATCCTTAAAGTAATTCTGAATATAATTTCTATGGACAGTTGGCTACTTGAAGATATTATAAAAAATTGAATTTATATCAACAAATAATGCCGTTTCTTTTTCTCCTGTATTATTTGACAAATCCTGTTACACTTTGCAGAGTGTGCTATTTCGTTGAATAAACCATCAACGATTTTGGTCATGTTTTTTTTTTTTCAGTTCTTACCTATTTACCAATTTATTTTGATTCTCTTCGGATGAATGTGTATAAACAAGAAAATTTTAAACAATCGTGTTTTGTATATTCTGACTTAAATGAAATTATTATTATTAGTAGTAGTAGTAGTAGTAGTAGTAGTAGTGGTAGTAGTAGTAGTATAGCTTTTTGATTTCTGTTTTATTATTATTTCTTTCAGGGTACCAACCAACAACCTAATGTCAGAAACTGTATCATGGCATAAAAATAAAATAATCTAAGATCACGCATATTTTACATAGATAAAGCATTTCCTCAGGTGTGAAGTGTACATGTGAGAATAATTTTGTATTTCTTTAAGACATGGGCTACCATGGGTCTCTTCAATTAGTTTATCTGAATATTTTCAAATCAAATCCAGAGCTCCAACGAGAACTGGAATTACTGATGTCTTCATTTACCACATTTTTTTAGAGTTCTACTTCATGTACTTTGAATTTTTATAGTTTTTTTTAAGATCTTCAAAGATAAATTACAATCTGCAGGATTGCCATATCAATAAGAAATCACGTTATTATTATTATTATTATTATTATTATTAACTTGCAGCTCGGACATTCATGGGTCTATCACGCCAGTGATCAATGTTCTGCATCAAGGTCTGAAGGTCATTAGGGTGACATTCTCTATCTTATAGCTGGTCAATGTGAGTGGTTCCTGGGCGTCCAACACATCTTGCTCCATGGCTAAGGGTCCAGAACAGTAGATCACTCCCGAGTCTTTGATTTGATTTGTTCGCCAACAGTATTCTGCAAAGCGCATAGTGTAGAAATATCCATGCTGGTTCCATAGAACTGTGATTTAGTTGGATGTAGTCTAGAAGAGGTTACGTATAGCTGTCAGCATTCGAGTGTAGTATCCATCAAGTTTAGACTATAGGATTGATCTCCAAGCAGTCGACATCAGAGTAAAGGTCCTTTATGGTGATACCCTTGCACCTTTTCTCTTTGTTATTACCCTTCATTGAGTATTAAGGACTTCCCTCAACAAACATGATCATCTAGATTTTATTCTCTCACCAAGACTCTCAAGTCGATATTTTATTGACAGACATTGACTATGCAGACGATCTAGTTTTCACTGTAGACAAAATTACCAATGATACAGTTCTTTTACTTCACTTAGAAAAAGCAAATGCCGTTGGACTCTATATCAATGCCTCTAAAACTGAATTCATAGGCTTCAGCCAACAAATCTCAATACAAAATGTTTTAGGTGAATCCATAAAACCTGTCGAATCTTTTACATACCTAGGGAACGAGAAAAATTCTACTGAACAGGTTGTGAATAATCGTATAGCTAAAGTCTGGACCATCTTGAATATAATGGATGTAATCTAGAAATCTGATCAGGTTCAATAATAATTATAAAATCCATTGTTTCTATTAAAACTAGGCGTTATTGATAAGGTATTGTAACGGAATATATATATATATATATATATATATATATATATATATGCAAAGCGCATTATGCATTCGTGTAATAGTGTACAAATATCCATGCTGGGTCAATAGAGCTGTAATTTAGTTGGATGTAGTCTCAAAGAGATATTACTTATAGCTGTCAGCATTCGAGTGTAGTATACATCAAGCTTAGACTATAGGGTTGACCTCCAAGCAGTGGACACTAGCTTCTTCGACATCAGAGAAAAGTTCCTTCATGGTGATACCCTTGAACTTTTTCTCTTTCTTGTCACCCTTATTGAGTATTATATATATATGTATATATATATATATATATATATACAATACAGTTCAAAAGTTTGAAGCCACCCCAAGAATGAGCATAGGAAGCTTTTAACAGAAGTATGAAAAGAAATAAGAACTATTAGAATCATTGAAAAAATTAGGGAATAAATAATGAAATTTATACTTTGACAAAACTTTACAATGAATGCCGAAGATTTGAGTTGCAGTAATGTAGTCTAAGGGGAATAGTTTGCGGAGAGCAAAATTCAATCATATTTTTTTTTCTTTTTATCATAATAGCATTTCTAACAACAAATAATGTCTCGTTTTTCTAGATAGATAGATAGATACGGACAGGTATATATATATATATATATATATATATATATATATATATATATATATAGACCAACTGCAAATATGTATACGATGGCATCATAAGATAAAGAACAAAATGGAAATGTATATGAATCCAATATATTTCATGTTTATTTTTGCATCGTTAGAGATTGACAGAAAATAACAAAAAGACAGAACGTTGGTATTTCTAATTTTGTTTATATCAGTTCTCAGTGGTCAGTCACACATCACGTACATTCAAACTGTAGGTGATTCTATATGAATGTATGTTTGTAAAGACTTTTGTATGTGTAAGCGGGAATCGTACGGTAATGTGTATCCGTAGGTGTATGTGTGTTTGTCTAGTAGGAGTAGTTCTAATTTCTTCACCTTTGTGCAGTCAGCTAACGCTGTGGAGTGGCGTTCCACTCTAATCTGGGACTGATCTTTTTGGTTTTTATACACGTGCTCTTTGTATTAGCTAGATATATGTATGATAAGTTTAAAAGGACCGGTTTCTAAAATTGTAGAGAAAGGCATGTAAGAAGACCACTGATATGTGACCGTATAGGTAAGCTAAATTTCTGCTTGTAGGAAATATTGTTGAAAAAAGCAGTGGTTAGTAATTAGTTAGCATAGTTTTATAATTTTGTGGACGGGTAGAGGAAGCTTTACTTTTGATTTTTGAGGAAGTTTCTCAATATGACTGAACATTAAATTAAAAATACCAAATTTCATGATTTTTTGTCGGTTTTCTCTCAATTTCTAGTTAAGCCTTACTGAAAGGGAGACCTGTTAGATTGATATACGTTTCCTATTTGTTATTTATATTATCATATATATATATATATATATATATATATATATATATATATATATGAATAAATATAGTCTTAAGGTGTGCTATATTTATGGGATAAAGTGCTCAATATCGGTGATAGAGAGTGTGTAAATAAAAAGTGAACATAAAAGTCAACACTTAGGGCGACAGTCTGTTTCATGTTATATGCAATCGTCAGGCACACGTGGCCTGACGATTGCATATAGCATGAAACAGACTGTCGCCTCTAAGTGTTGATATATATATATATATATATATATATATATATTGAACAATAAAAAAAATATAAAAAAATTAAAATCTTCAGACACACTGGGTTGTAGATTAATATTCTTTCGTTTTTTTATTATTTCATTTAGATTCCTCGACAATTTCGGCCAAAATGGCCATCATCGGGAGAAGAAATATTTCTGCTTGCTGGTAGCAGTAAACTACAGAAATGAATTCCTTGATGGAGAAAATGAACTTTTGTCTGTAGTTTTCATTTGTTTTTTTTTTTAGTTTTTTTCTCTTTTTAACATGAATCTTTTAACATTCCTTGTGTTGGTCAAACAGTCTGTTTTAAGTTGTTATTTGAGATAATATATATATATAGGCTCACAGTCCGGCTTGTTCAGACGTTTGAGAGTCCCAAAATCTTTGCATATTCTCGGCATTGGAATCTGGATTTTCACTTGCACGAGACTTTCTTTTCCTCGCTGCAACCTTGGCACTTTTGATTTCAATCTAGTCCTCGTTTGGCGAAGATTTTGTGCGTTTATATTGCTGCCGTATACGACAGGCAACAATAAACCACAGAATAATTCAAAATCGATCGCTGCATTTTAGTATTGCATTAATATAAGCTTACCTTTTAAAGTTCAACGATAATTCTACTGTCGCTATTTTACTTAAAGACAATTTGATGTGCGTACGTCCTTACTTTCCATACCATTACTTTTATTTCATGGGTGGCTTCCGCTGGATTTCGCAGTTACTTTCCATTATTCCCAAATTTATTTCCAAGTTAGAAAAACAGTTACCGTACAAAAACTGTCGCAATGAATCACTTAAATAAATTGCCAGAAAACAATCGCAGTAATGAAAACTTGGAAATCCAAAATTTCTGTAACATTGAAAGTTAGAGAGATGTGTCCTTTTAATTGAAAAAAGTGTGACAACCTGTCACCCTGATATTTGCACTTATATAAAAGATGAGCTATTGGAGAGTTGTGTCCATTTAATCGAAAAAGTGTGACACAGTGGCACACTGGCGTTGGCATTTATTGTATAGAAAAAGATGAGCTATTGGAGAGTTGTGTCCCCTTAATCGAAAAAGTGTGACACAGTGGCACACTGGCGTTGGCATTTATTGTATAGAAAAAGATGAGCTATTGGAGAGTTGTATCCCCTTAATCGAAAAAGTGTGACACAGTGGCACACTGGCGTTGGCATTTATTGTATAGAAAAAGATGAGCTATTGGAGAGTTGTGTCCCTTTAATCGAAAAAGTGTGACACAGTGGCACACTGACGTTGGCATTTATTGTGTAGAAAAAGATGAGCTATTGGAGAGTTGTGTCTCTTTAATCGAAAAAGTGTGACACAGTGGCACACTGACGTTGGCATTTATTGTGTAGAAAAAGATGAGCTATTGGAGAGTTGTGTCCCCTTCATCGAAAAAGTGTGACACAGTAGCACACTGGCGTTGGCATTTATTGTATAGAAAAAGATGAGCTATTGGAGAGTTGTGTCCCCTTAATCGAAAAAGTGTGACACAGTGGCACACTGGCGTTGGCATTTATTGTATAGAAAAAGATGAGCTATTGAGAGTTGTGTCCCTTTAATCGAAAATGTTTGAAACAGCGACACACTGTCATTGGTATTTATGATATATATATATATATATATATATATATATATAGATAGATAGAGAGAGAGAGAGAGAGAGAAAGAGAAAGAGAGTGAGAGTTACATAGTTACGAATAGAGAAACGTAGATACGAACATAGATAGAGAGATAGATAGATAGATTATGGAAATTGTCTTGATTACGTTATTCCAGCTTTTTTCCAAATTTAGTCAGGTTTTCCCTTTTTTTCCCAATCCGTACGCCATCTTGCCAGTTAGTGCTACTGCTTAATTGTGTTCCTTTCATTGTCCTTTTACCATCACGCTTAATATTTAGCTTAATCATACTTTTTAGAAAGGCAAAAGGAGTAATATCCCTTAGCATCTTTCATTAAGGGTTGCAGTGTTTGCAGATGCAAATGCAATTTCATTAGCTGTAATTCAGCCTCGATTTGAGTTTTTTTTTCATTTTTATTCAATCAAATTCTGACAACATTTTTTAGAAATCTGTCAACCTTCGACTTCGAGAGAGTGCAATCTCTTTAACCTTCATTTTTCATCTAATTGCAATGATCAACCATCTGTGAAGTGTTCTGAGCGCTAAACATACAGAAGAAACGCAATAAAAAGAATAAAGTAAGGCTGTACGCAAAGGAAGAAAAGAAAAGAAAAGGTTACGAAACGAAAGAAATCCCATGATGCATTAGCAGATGAAGGAAAATAAGGTGGGATGGAAAGATAGAATTTAAATGAAAATAATTAAACCGTAAAATCGAAAAGATTGGAAACATTCACTCTTGACAATCTTAATAAAACGCAACGACATTAAGTTCAGTGGCAAATTATTAAATCTTTGATGAATCGAAAATACCAATGCCACGAAAGATTAATCCAAATTCACTATCATCGTCGTTAATAATACTATACTCTTTATACCAACATCATCATCAACGTATCCATCAACATTATTACCAGTGTTATTAAAAGAAAAGAACTGGCGAATAAAGTAAAGATGGGCTGCAGTTAGTTTAAAATTGTGATTAGGTTGTCACGTTTGTCCGGAACGTTCAGTAAATGAATTTAAGTCTTGAATGAAATATGGATATGCATTATTTTCCAAATGAGCCAACTTATGCAGGTCGCAACTGAAAAAAAATGCTTCTAACAACTCCGAAGGCCGATGGCATATAGGAATAAGACTTTGAGAAACTATGCAAATTATTAAGAAATAAGTAACCAGAGAAAACAACTGCCTATTTACATTTACTGATACACCGACACACAAAGATGCAAAAAAAATTTGATTGCCTTCCTTCCTTCTTATATATATATATATATATATATATATATATATATATATATATATATATATATACTCTTCCGTCGGTTTCAACGTATGAGGATCTGACAGTTTATTGATTCAGTTATGAAAGTTTGTGCGATAATCTTAAGTGGTATTTGAGACCCTCTAGTGATTTACAAATGAGGCCACATATGAAGCAAGTGTGAGGAATGTGAGATGAGATCACTGTTAGATTGGCTGACCTTTTAGATCTTGCTCTCGCTTCTTGAAGATGATTCAGACATGCACATTGAAAATTGCTGAGTCCACTAAAAAACGTTGATCGCCATTCTACCCGCTCCAAAGCTAAGCGCTCAAGGGTGTTATGTGGTATATTGACTGCTGACAAGTTGCTTTTCAGCTTGTCTTTGTATCTTAGTCATGGGCGTCCTACATTCCTGTAGCCCTGATCTAACTGGCTGTACATTAGGATCTTGGGTATCCTGTCATCAGACATTCTCAAGACATGACCAGTCCACCGTAACTGAGACTCTATGATAAAAGTCTCCATTCCTCCAATATTACACCTGTTAAACAGGTCTACGTTAGATGTCCTATCTTGAAGCTTAACTCCACAGATTGCACGCAGACAGATTTTATAGAAATCATCTAGCTGACGTATATGGTACCTGTATATATATATATATATATATATATATATATATATATATATATATATATATATATATATATGTATCTCTCTCTCTCTCTCTCTCACACACACACACACACACACACACACACACACACACACACACACACAAACACACACCCCAGCGATTTATTAAACGTAGCTTAGATGTGACAGAAGGCCGAATGTATGAAACGATATCACCCTCTGGAAAATTATGGCTTTCCGTTTTTCACTCATCAAGTTGTTAGCCTTAGCAAAAACAATATCTCCCTCTTGAAAACCATTGCTTTCAGTTTTCAGTCAATCATCTTCAAGCTGACAGCTTTATCAAAACAATATCTCTCTTTGAACAATAATTGCTTTCCTTTTTTTTTTTCACTCACTGTCATCAAATTGGTAGCCTCAGCAAAAACAATATTTCCGTCTGAAAAATCCTTGCTTTCAGTTTTCATTCACCATCTTCAAGTCGCAAGTCTTAGCAAAAAGAAATCGCCCTCTGAAAAATCATGGCTTTCAGCTTTCACTCATCATCTTCAAGTTGCCAGGCTTAGAAAAAAGACTATATCCCTCTGGACAATCATTGTTTTCTGTTTTCATTCACCATATTCTAACTTACAAACGTTAGCAAAAACAATATCTCCCTCTGAACAATCATTGCTTTTAGTTTTCTTCAAATGCGTGTAGAAAATTTTGAATAGAAATAGTTACAGCAGTTCTCGAGCAGATCTAAGATTTTAAATGCTCTTCTCAACATTGTGGCGTTTTACTCATCGCACGTAATTCGAAAGCTAGATGCAAATGACATATTATAGTTACTAAAATTAAACAAGTAAAAATTACAAATTTGAAGTACTAAAATCAAACAAGTACAACAATGTAAATATCTGGGAATTTTTTTAGCAGTAGAGGGAAAGTGCGACACGGAAATCTGAAGGCACATTAGGCCAGATAAAGATACTTTTAAAAAGCTAAACAAGGTATTTAAAAAAAATGAGAAAAGTCTGTTTTGTGAATAAATTTTCAAGGTTTATTCACAAATGTGTTCGGAACATAAAACATCCCTATAACTTTAGTTACATACACACAACCCATACATCCAGTTAAAAAATAAAAAATAAAATCATCCTTCATAATGGCTAGCCGAAAGCGCTTGGAATTACAGAACATTCTTAGAGTTTCTACACACTCTGTGTCTTCTAACACAAGGAAAATTAAATAAACAATAGGTTTATCGCATTACCGTGTCTCTTGTCTTTAATGAACCATCTATATATATATATATATATATATATATATATATATATATATAAAAAAATGAATCTGAAAATTAGTTACTCATGTATGAACAATGTAGAAAAAATTATAAATTCTCGCAATAGTAATATCATTATGCAATTTAATACTAACTAATTACAAAAGGAATTTAATGCATGTGTGTGCGTGTGTATGTGGATACGTATATATATGTATATGTGTGTATGTGTATATATATGTATATGTACGCATATGTATGTGTGCATATGTGTATATACATACATATATATATATGTATATATGGATACATGTGTAAATATATACATACAAACACACACACACACACACACACATATATATATATATATATATATATATATATACATATGTAAGGGTATGTATATGTATCGATATATATGTATGTGGTTGTGTAAGTATCTGTATATGTGGTTGTGTATGTATCTGTATATGTGTACGGGTATATGTATGTATATTTATGTATGCATATATATATATATATATATATATGTGTGTGTATGTATATATATGTGTGTGCATATATATATATATATAAATATATATATATATATATGTACATATATATATATATATATATATATTAAATGTACAGATGATATTTTATTATTACCTTTAAATTTTTTTCATTTCGAAATATTTTTCGAATTAGATTTGAAAACTTAGACTTTAATTAGGTTATATTATTCCTTAACTGTTACTCACAATATTAAGAATATTAATAATAGTAATAGTAAAAAATTATTGTAATGGTACCTTAAAGTGGTCTGTTTTTCATTAAATATTAGCTCTGTTCTTCACATTGAGCTCTCAGGATTTCATCCTCCTTGGATTTACCAATTCGGTTTACCAAATTCTTCATAACTTAACTATATATATATATATATATATATATATATATATATATATATATATATATATATATATATATATATATATATGCACAAACGTAAACACACAAATGAAACAGATTCTACTCTTATCTTCATTTATGTTAATCATCCAATCAGCAAAAATAATGTTACACCCTCCCCTTATGTCCAGTCTAGCCGATTTTATTTAGTTTCTTTTTAGTTTTTGTTCAAATTTCCATTAATTTTATTATTAAATATCCCACATTGTAATAATAGAAAATCTGATAAAAAAAGTCGAAATGTTGAAAAAGCCTGAACTGTGGATGACCTCACCATTAATGCTTTTTCCATACATTTCCGTCTCAGTAAATTGCTTAAAAATATAATTTTGCGGTCGTCTGATATTTTACTATTTAGAGTAGATTTTCAATTTGTTTAACAAAAACAAAGTGACAATTTAAATTCTCCAAATACATCTACTTATAATTAATATAAACATTATGCCCTTCTTCCTTATATGTCGTATCCTCTCAGGATGTACATTATCATGGCTCTCCTCAAATTTCTGTCCCATTTAAGTATAAATAATTTTTTGTATTTCTATTATTTCTACTAAACCCTGTTCTGCCATTCATTTAATCAATCTCACTATGTATATTATATGTCGTTTTTCCACTGTAATTTTAATCTGTCCTATGAGTATCAAATTTCCCAAGCCCTCTTCCTGATTACCCCAGAAATGTCAACTCTGTATTCTTGAATTTAAGTAAAAGTTTCCTTTTTTTTTATTTTCACTAAATCTTTGTCGCTGCTTATTCTTTTGGCCAGTACTATCCTCAGCGTCTTTATATAGAATAACATTTCTGCTGTTTAAGTCTTCATCTTTAAGTAGATTGTCCAGCAATCACTGTCATGCAAGGGGGGGGACAGATATCAGGTAACAGTTAAATGTCCTTTTCCTTGTTTCTAGCGAAGAGTTTCTATTTCTTTGTATTCTGAATATGTTGTGTAATGCATCTTTAACTATCCCAATGTGTCTTTCAATTTCAGAGTGCCACTTTCATTCCTCTGTTAAAACACTTCCCAAATAATTCAATTTCCGCACTTGTTTGATTTGGGAATATTTTTTTATAAAATTAAATAATATGGCGTGGGTAGTAACAGATGTAAGAAAATATTTTCACCAATATTTTCTAAAAAGAAATATTTCTAAAATAATTTACCTCATTCGTGAATAAGTGGTGAAAGTTTCATTAAAATCTGACAAATATTTGATTTTTGCAAGAATTTTCAAATCAAAGTGTTTTTGAGCGCAAAATGACGTTAAAATTCTATATATGATCACTCGCAAGAAAACGAAATTAAGCAGCATTTTGAAAGCTCGAAAAATAATCCCAAAATACTTTGAACTTTCCTCACTGTAACAAATATTTTAAGGATAAACGTTGCTCGTTTTTTAGCGAATCTGCGGTGACGTTATATAAAGTTCGATCACGAGTACAGTAATTCATCTGAGTCGTCGGGGCACCACATGGACTTCAGCCACAGTATAAGTTGTATGTCTTGGGCAAGAAAAACCTGACGAAAATCAACCCTTTCCAGACTAGTTTGAATTCAGAGTTTCCCTTCTGCTAGACTGGTTGTCACTCAAGATTAGAGAACCCAGTGTTTAACCATATCTGGGAGAGAAGAGATAGCTACATACCTTTCCCAGAATTCCAGCTCGGGTCTCCGATTCTTCAACCTGATCCCCAATTCAATACGCCTTTCTATATATATATATATATTATATATATATTACACGACAGGTTTCATTCAAATTCTTAGACGCTGTCAGTTCGCGTTACTTTAACGTGCATATTTGGGAGGTTAAGATTTGATAAATATCTAAATTTTAAAACAATCTACGAAGAAATTAATTTGAAATTCGGTGGAGTTTTGGGTATTTGGGTAATTTATTGGGGTTGTTTTCCTTAATGTAGTCCTTATCGGTCGTTCACCCCTTAACCACCTTTATCTAGAGACGAGACGCGTTAGATTTGAGCAACATCCAGCCGACACACTGGGGTTAAAATAGGAAACTAAAATGATACATATGACACACTCATATCCTCTCTCCCACCTCACTTCCTCACTTCGTTAACTTTGCGTATACTTGATGAGGTCCGTAAAAAAACGTGTGAATTTCTTTTCATTTTCATTTCAGCTTTTGGAAGTAAAGTCTGATGATCCAGAACCCTGTTAAAGGGGTTATGGTGAAATAACTTATTACATGGAATCTTAACGTGGTCTGTCTTTTATTCAAATATATATATATATATATATATATATATATATATATATATATATATATATATGAATAAAAAATGACAATAGAAAACTGGTAATTGCTGACGCGTTTCGTCCAATGTGGACTTTATCAAAGCAAAATACGAAAATACCAGGTTTCCTATTGTCATTTTTACTCATAAATATTGTCTTCTCTACTGGTTAAATCGGAGAAATTTTCACATATATATATATATATATATATATATATATATATATATATATATATATATATATAATAGTGCCCGATTACTCTAACTGCTTGATTGCACTTGTGCACTGGTTACGCGGTAAGCCCTTGCTCGTAAAACAGTTTAAGGCAGTCCATTAATAAATTCCCCACAAATAAATGATTAGATAACCATGCCATTGAGTGACTCATACCTCCTTGTTAATTAGTACTAATGAAAAACAAAAGACGAGCAGATAACTGTAAAGACAGAAATCGGGAGCTACTTTCGATCCCCCTTTTATATGTATTACTCAACAACTGGCTATCAGAGATAGTGCTTTTGTAAATGTAGTCAGTGTGGACATATTGATCATTTCTTGGTGATTGCCAGTTCAGTGCATCAATCGATCTTCAGACCATGTGTGCACAATTGATCATCAGTATATTGCCTGAAGTTGGTCTGATGCGTGAAACTGGCCAGAAGTACTATCTATTTCCAACTAACATTTTCTGTTTGTGGAACGAACTCCCGTGAGGATGTTTACAGAATCACCACACTTTTAACTTCTTTAAATCTAGGGTTAACTTTTATCTCTCCTACATATCCTCATAAACTGCATTTCTGACCTCCTCTTCTTACGCGCATGCATCAAAATTATTCAGTAACAAGGCTAACTTGGGTTCCTCTCGGGCTTTATATTTTTGTAAACATTAGTATATATATATATATATATATATATATATATATATATATATATATATATATACTGAACTCTTTCGTCGGTTTCGACATATGGGGATCTGACAACTGAGCAAGAGTGAGGATTGTGGGATGAGATCACTGTTAGATTGGCTGACTTTTTTGATCTTGTTCTCCATTCTTGATGACGATGCTGACTAGTAGATGGTAAACTGCTGAATCCACTAAAAACGTTGGTCACCATTCTACCCGCTCCAAGCCTAAGCGCTCGGGTGTGTTATGTGGTAACAGCTGACAATTTGCTCTTCACCTTGCCTTTGTATCTTAGCCATGGGCGTCCTACATTCCCGTAGCTCTGATCTAACTGGCTATACATTAGGATGTTGGGTATACTGTCATCAAACATTCTCAAGACATGACCAGTCCACCGTAACTGAGGCGTAATCTCGATTCTCCCAATATTACACCTGTTAAACAGTTGTAATAAACAGATCTTTATGGAAAACATCCAGTTGGCGTATATGGTACCTGTATGGAGTCCACGACTCTGAGCCGTACAAAATATATGGTTTGGTTTGTATTGTTTTGTTTAACAGCATATCAACCTCTATGGGTTATTTAATGCAGACAAAATTTTTAGTGTTACTAATATTTTTTTTTCAAAAATCATTTTCTGGTAATTTTCTTTCAAATATGTATTGGTGGTAAACTATTTGCCCATAGCTGTGACCATAACAGGTGCTATCACCCCGATTCCGGTCGGACCTGAGAACAACAGCAATCAAGAGGTGGTCCCATGCTCCTCAAAACCTCCTGATCAGAGGCCTTGCTGTTGGATGTAGTTTATTGTCTTATATATATATAGATGATGACTTAGAGGTAGAAACTCCGACTGGCACGAAATCGGTCTGGTTTCTGTCCTGGCTTGAGGCATTCGGATGTCTAGACGCACTGAGGAGCTCTGATACAGCGAAACAGTACTGTCTGCGAATAACACACACATATATATATATATATATGTGTGTGTGTGTGTTTGTGTGTGTGTAATATTTGAACATGTTTTGCTATTTATTCATCTTCCAGTATTTTAGACGTATAATAATACGAAGTTAAGTTTAAGTTTTATCTTGTTTTTGTATTTAATGATTTCATTGTTTGAGACCCTCACACATTCAATGACAAAAAAGCAGAATTTAAAAATTGGGACAAATCCGCGTAATTCCATACCAAAAATTTCTGTCGAATCAAAGAAAATATCGAAACATTAACTTTCTAAATATTTACATCCCTGTTTCTTATTTAATCGATCTGTTAGATTTAATCCATATTTTCACTTAACATGATATTATATATATATATGTGTGTGTGTGTATGTGTGTGTGTGTGTGTGTATATATATATATATATATAAATTTCCATGAATATATATATATTTTCCATATATATATATATATATATATATATATATATATATATATATATATATATATATATATATATGTATGTATGTATGTATAATTTCCATGAATGTCTCTGCCAGTTTCTGGATCATTTATGACGTCAACGCTTCGCGTGTTGACATTTCTTCGGCTTTAGGAGGTTTATTAATGAATTGTGCCCAGTACTTTTAATGAGACTTCAGTCTTTCCTTAAATATTCATTACTGGCGAAATGTCAATGTCGTGTCAATAAATGAAGCAAATACTGTTAAGAAATGCTTCACACCGAGAAAGACAAATATTGCAATGGGATTAGAAGTTGTGTTGGTTGCCGAAAGGGGTTTAGATTAATCAAAGATCATGCACTAGCGAACAGAAATAAAAGAATCGCCATTTCCATTGGGGCTTATTGAAAACCACGTTGTATTCCATGATTATTATCACCGTCTTCGTCATTGTTAGTCTTTTCATTTTCAACGACTTAATCAACAACGCCATCTTCAATATTATTACTCTGTCAAGATCAACCAGTATCGTCCTCTGATAGAAAGCGAGTAGTTTTGATACAATGTTAAACTATCTTAAATCTTGACAATACTGGAAACAATAAAAAAGTACAAATGTTTACAAGTTAAATTCGGGTAAATATGGACAGCACTGGAAACGATGACAAAGAACAAGTGGTTAGAGGGTACCTTCTGCTAAATATGGACAGTCTTATAAACGATAGCAAGGGACAAGTGTTTATATGCTTGATTCTTGTAAATCTGAACAGTGGTAAAAACGAAGACAAAGGACATCTAGCTAAAATTTAAATTCTGGTAAATCTGGGCTGTGCTCGTAACGATGAAAAAGTCGTTTCAAGATAGATTCTGGTAACTTTGAAAAGTGATTGAATTTGCTAGAAAAGGATAAATCTTTACAAGTTAGATTCGGGTAAATTTGAGCAGTGATTGAAACATTAGAAAAGAACAAGTGGTTCCAAGTTAGATTCTGTTAAATTTGAACAGTGATTGAAAAGATAGCAATGGACAAGTCTTTACAAATTAGATTCGAGTAAATTTGAACAGTGATTGAAACGCTAGCAAACGACAAGTGTTTACGAGTTAGACTCGGGTAAATTTGAACAGTGATTGAAACTATGACAATGGACAGATATTTATTATTTAGATTCTGGTAACTTTGGACAGTGTTTCTAGCGATGAAAAAGGATAAATTGTTACAAGTTAGATTTTGATGTATCTGGACAATGATGCAAATAATAGCAAAGTACAAGTGGTTAAAAGTTAGATTCTGGTAAGTTTTGAGAATGATGGAAACCATAGCTAAGGGCAAATGGTCACAAGTTCTTGATATATCTGGACAGTGATGGAAACGATAAACAAGGACAAATATTTAAAAGTTAGATTCTGGTAAATTTGAACAGTGATATAAATGATGACTTATGTCAGTTGCCCAGTTCAATGCCATATTACTCAGTCCGAAAACATGTCGCTATTTAGACGTTAGACAATCATTAACGAGTTCTTTACAAAATAAAATAGGTGCGACGTTTGGTGCTATGGTACGTATTTCAGATGGAGCAATTGGAAGGCCGTCTTGGTATTTCGGTCGAGTTGTTTACATTCGCTTATACTCTTAAGAAAACTATTAATTCCTCTATTTCTCTCCCCCATATATGGGTTAAATATTTGTTAGATTGGTCTCTTCAACCTTGATTGGCTACTGGTTGATGTGAAGGCTGGTGAATTCAAAACGTTTTGGACATGGGCCTAACACAAAAAAAAACCTACTGGTTACGGAAATTATTGGGACACTGCTTAGGGTTTTCAGAGCTTCAAAGCCATACATCTCAATGGAATCGACGAGACTTTAGTGACTTACCAAATGAAAATTAATCAGTGCATCATCATTATCCGTCTTTTCATGCTGTATTTTCTTCTTAGTTTTTTTTTATATCAGCAGAGAAGATGTTAGAGACAATTACACTTTTATTAATTATCTTTTTTTAAGGCCATGCCCAGGCGGGATGTTGACAATGTTGGCTCTCTCAAGATTCTTTTTTATTATCCGTGAATTGTCTAGAAAAGTTAGAGAATATCTTTCCATTGCTTTTTCACGGTTTGAAATTCAAAGAAAAAAACTCTCTTAGATTGGTTGCCAAACGAGGCTAGACAGCCCAGTCTACACTGATATTTTCTTCATAGCTATGCGAGAGGGAGAAAAGAGACAGGTCTTACTGCGAAGGTGAGAGCTGTAGTAGGAATCCTAATACTCTCAGAATTAGCTGACAATAAAGATTGAATGTCCGGTGAGAAGACCCATCCTTGTCTTACAGCGTTTCTATTTTTGTTTATTTATTGAATTCCTTTCCTATTCGTATCCAGGCGGTTTCCTTCCAATATACTTTCTTGATTATTCTAATATCCTCCCAAAATATATCAAGGTCAACTAAGAAGTATCAAGAATTCACTGCGACGTACTTTATCAAATGTTTTTGCATAATCTATAAACAAGTTTGTTAATTCGCTATCGCTGTGTTTGTGTCCAGTCACACGTCCGCCATCACTCATATGCACTGTCACTATAAATGAAAGCCTGTCGTTCCAGTCAATGACACAACTTCTGGCAAATTTAATATTTTTAGTTTCAAGGACGTTCACCCAACAAAAAATATTTCCTTTACTTTTTGTTTCCTGTAATCTTTTCTATTACTATTTTCTTTCAGATTCATTGTTAAATTAAAACATTGAAATGGGGATCTTTATTGTCTTTGGTGCTATCTACATTTTATCATTCATTAAGATCACATTTTCTCTCTAAATAAGAACTGCCAAAATTGACAGAACAGTTCTCACAAAATAGTTCATCATTGCCTACATTTAACGCGACCTACAAACATACAAATAATAATTTAATATTATTATTACTGTTAATTCATTTATTATTGTTATATACAGTACCTATGAACACTAATGTATATTTCTCCATCCTGGTTTTGAACTTCTGATGCCGAAAACTTTATTATACCGGGTATAACGGCAATTATTGTCCAAATCGGGAAATACAAAATGACCCATTTGTTCGATTAATCTAACGTTGTATCTTGGAAATGATTAAAGGTATTTTACTAGAATTCTCCGATGTTTTTAATGACACTTTTGGGTTCTACTTTGATCAATAAGAATATAAAATTACTCCCCAAGTTTATCAGAAGAATCTTGATATAATCGGTCATAAACGAAAATGACATGTTCGTCATTAATTAATCACAGCTAAGAATTGGAAGCTCATGAAGGATTGAAATTAAGTTCAAATATATATATATATATATATATATATATATATATATTATTCCAGGATTATTTTCCAACTTATTCAAGATGATCTTCGCCCTCTCTAACCTTCTAACTTTATGTCCTGGAGTAAAACGGTGCTTCACAGGTTTCACATTCGATTTCATTTTCAAGTCTTATTTTCACTTCGCTGTCGACTGTCATACCTGAAACTCTTTTCCCATGTGTCAAACGCCTTATGGGTTGAGTTGGTTCTTTTCTAGTTGGTCTTCTTAGCTCTAAGTTGAAACTTTGATCCCTCTTGCTGTTGTGACCTCCTGATTCAGTTTTCTCACTCTATTGTTCTTTTTTTAAAATCTTATTCACCATTCTCCTGATGGTTCTTGAATGGACGTTGAAGATGGAAGCCAGTGTATGTATGTTGATACCATTGCTGAAGGCCATAAATGATTTTTTTTCTCTCGCCATTAGTTGAGAAGACAGTGGGACTGACACAAAACGGTTGTAACATGTTCTCTTTCTAGCTGAATAACTCAAATGGTTTTACAGTGATACACAAAGAACAAATGATATCAAGATGGCTAAACGTCTTATCTGAAAACCTGGTAAAAAGAAACTCAATTTAATGGTTATTTTAGATATTAAACATTTTTGGGGGATGAAAAATTAGGCTGTAACACGATTTGGGACAATGTTGCTGTTACACCCGGTAAATGTTATTTTGGTTTACATTTACTTTAAAGCTTCGTCATAGCTTGAATCGAATTGCCATTACTGTTGCTTCAAGTCATTTCGTCATTTTTGATGAGATTGTCCCGTGTTCAGGAAGACCCATATTGCATAATAGTTAAGTATTTTATTTTGTTTCTAACAAGTCTTTTCTAATTCTTAATACTTTTCTTAGCTTTTGTAAGTCATCTTTTTCTATCCCAGTGTGCCTTCGGATTTGTTGTCGCAGGTTAGGCACGTCAGCGTAAATGACGGTTCCGTATAGGATACAGGTTCGAATCCTGTCAAAAGACGAATATTTTCTATGAAAATTTCTCGGACATTCAGGCCGGTAAATGTTATTTAATACTGTTTATTATAAACAGAGCATTTACTTAAATACTTGTATCTATAAAAAAAGAACGTTAAACATAAAAATGTCTTTAATGAATAAATTGTCGGACTTTGTCCATTTCTTTATATATATATATATATATATATATATATATATATATATATATATATATTTGAATAAAAACAGACCACTTAAAGGTTCCATGTAATAAATTATTTCACCACAGCCCTTTTAAAGGGCTCTGGATCATCAGACTTTACTTCCAAAGGTTAAAATGAAAAGAAATTTACACATTTTTGACGGGCCGTATTAAGCATATGTAAATTAACGAGGTGAGGAAGTGAGGGGTGAGAGAAGACATGACTGAGTTAGATGTACCATTTCAATTCTTTATCATTAAGCTCCTTTGGTGTGGGCCAGACATCGCTTAACTTAATGTATGTTATCTCTAGATATAGATGGCTAAGGGGTGAAGAAGAAACCCACATAAAAGGAAAAAGATACAATAAAATAAATCATGAGAGAAGGTTTCACTCAATTTCTTAGACGCTGTTATTTCCCATTACTTTAAAGGGTATATTTGGGGGTTAAAGATTGATATATATATATATATATATATATATATATATATAGAGAGAGAGAGAGAGAGAGAGATAGATAGATAGATAGATAGATAGATATAGGTAACTATACTCGTTTCGAAAAAGATCGAATTTTTGATTTGCCAGTAATCAAATCAATCTTGAAGGAAAAAAAGGTTTTAAAAAAAGAAAAAGCTAGAAATGTGAAAGTGTGTCGAAAAAAATCGCACAGGTACAGCTTTAAAGCCCGAAGAAAAAAACTCCGACACGAGTAAACAACTAACAAAAGAGCTCAATACAACCGTAGAGCAGCCAGCTTTCCCTGACGATCCGCTTAGGTGAAACCTGGGTAGGTTTGTCTGGCTCACTAAGTTTATATATATATATATATATATATATATATATATATATATATATATATAAAAAGAAATATGTTGTAGTGGTTCCAACGAGAGAAAAGTATGTATATTAAAAAGAAGAGGGGTGCCGCAAACGTTTTTGGTTGTAATGTGGATTTATTGAGAAAAAATATTATACTTTGTTTTACATAATTTCACGACACGTGTTTCTGGTCTGGTCTCGCAACCGTCTTCAGGTGAAAGTGGAGATTTTTACATATTATTAAAAATAATTAATTTTTCTTCATGTTCAATGTGGAATATTCTCGATATGAGACATTCTGTTTGTGTGTTGGCAATCCGAATTTTCTTTCTAGAATTCTAGAAAGAAAATTCGGATTGCGAGACCAGACCAGAAACACGTGTCGTGAAATTATGTAAAACAAAGTATAATATTTTTTCTCAATAAATCCACATTACAACCAAAACGTTTGCGGCACCCTCTTCTTTTTTTATATATATATATATATATATATATATATATATATATATATATATATAGATAGATATCATGATTATTATATTTATTCGAAGACATAGTATTTCTTTCAACTTTATCCACAGTTACCCGGCTTTTCTTTATTAGTACTTATTTGTTTTCATACAACTAACCTGAAGATTGTCTTATTTTTACTTTTTGTTTTTATTAAACTAGTTATATTTATCAACTCTGAATTTTCTAAAAACGTTCATTTTTATAAATTCATAGTTTGAGTGTTAACACTTCTAAAAAAGTAGTACAATTTATTTTGTTATGTAATGACTTCATAATCACCAAATATTTTAGGTTTAGAACTTGATTTATATTCTCGTTTTTCTGCTATTTTTTTTTAAAAATTAACAAACTTCACGATATTGCTTATACCGTAATTTCTCGACAATAATACGCAATTTCTTAATGTAAATTACAAGTAATAGTAGGGGTGCGTATTATAAATAGGTTTAAACAAAAATATGTTTTTTTCCTTATTAATTCATAATAATAAATACGTACTTGTCCTAAAATAAGAAAGATATTATCCCAATTTCATTTTAAATCCAACAATAATAATTGTAACTTTTTTCCAATAAATTTATGGTTTTCAGTATCTGCATTTTTTATTTGGCGAAAAAAAAATCTATTGAAAGGCCAATTTCGAAGAAAAGAGGATAGCAAGTTAGCAATTTATTGAAATGTTAATTTTCATCAACATCATCATCACTATTATAGAAGCAATATCTTCCTCTACCTATAACTTTGGCACTTGATTTACATTTTTGTTGATGTTTATTCTTTCTCCATAAACGTATGTTAGCCTCATTTAACTCAAATTCTCTAGCTGCAGCTCTGTTTCCTATTCTTTCTGCTAATTCTATTACTTTTTGTTGAAAATTTCCACTATAACTCGCACGTTTTGACGACATTTTGACGACATTTTGACGACATTTTGATGGTAAAATAAAATGTTAAATTTATCGGGATAACCGCTGGTAATTCTCAACATTATTTTAGTCGCTTAGTTTCGATTTTATTCTTAATGTCAAAGTCAACAAAAGTCTCTTTAATTTTTTTTTGACAAAATTTATAGATGCGTATTATACATAGGAATAAATATATATATTCTTAATTTTTGAATCATATGTTAGGGTGCGTATTATTTATGGTTGCATATTATTTTACGCTATATTAACGACTATTTCGTAACTTGTGTTGCTTTCTAGTGTTTTTGTGTTTAAATGTGTTATATATTTAAAAATTCGTTAATTTTGGGGAAGCTTCTGAAACAAGTGAGGTAAGGCTTTGGATCTTGTCCGAACAGCCAAGAGGACGGTATGTAGCCTGTGCAACGCACGGACTGCATAGACCATCGCCCTGGCCTGCACTCTGTAGAGGTCACTCTAGTCTTCCTATCAAATGATTGAATTTTGATAAAACATGGCGGTGCCTTTATCACGCAAACGGATGCCTTCTACATATTGACTAAAGAAATAACTTTTGGAGATTGCTTAACAAATCAATCAAACAAAACATTATAGACTGTGGTAAAATATAGTGTCAGTTTAATGCATTCATTGTCTACCATTTGCGGCGTACATGCACTGATGTCAGGATACAGCCCTTGCCAATTAAACATTTTCTACAACATGACAAAGAAATCTAACATAAATCAGTGCTCGTGTTTTCCTTCCACATGACAATATATTTATGAGGGTGGGACCCCATACTGATGACATTTCGAAACTAACTTTTATATTATATTCATATTTTATGTTTATATATAAAATTATATATATATATATGTGTGTGTGTGTGTGTGTGTGTGTGCGTGTGTGCGTATGTGTATAAAACATTAAATAAAACTGACATTTCAAAAACATTTCAAAACAGATATTTCCAAACTGTAAAAGGTCATAACAATGTGATGTCTGTTTAATCTCATCCCTATTTAATCTCTTCATGCACTGATGTGAGGATGCAGACATTGACTAATTAAACATTTTCTACTACATGACAAAGAAATCTACTAACAAAAATCAGCGCTCGTGTTTTCCTTCCACATGACAATATACTGATGATGGTGGGAGCCCCAAGCTGATGACGTATGTGTTCACAGTTGGTACGTGAATGATTTTGAATGAAACATAAGAATCTTTTACCAAGTTTTCCAAGAAGTAGAACATAAGATATACCTTTCCAAATCAGAATTCGGATCAGAGTAGTACAAAATTTGAATCAATTATAATAATTCAGTATATAGAATTAACAAATTCTAAGCACTCCTGATACACCAGTGTATGAATCAGTTATAAAAAGGTTGTAATCCTTCAGTTAATCTGTCAACGTTTTGCTTAACTTAAACGGCGTAAAAATTAACTCTCAGTTAAATGTTTTTCATCGTAAATATATCCGATGGCAACCTTGTCATTGAATATTCGATGATATCGAGCGCTGTTCAGGATAGAGTTGAGTTGTGGTATATTAAAGCCTGGAGGCCATATTGTTGCAAATGGCTGAGCTATTCATGCTATTAGGTTGGTGCAAAAATAATGACGTAATAATGTCGTTTTTTGACCTTAAAAAATACGTCAAAGAACGACATTATTACGTCATTATTTTTGCACCAACCTAATAGAATCAAGAAAATCAACCACGGGGTATTTTCTCATGACGTTGTTATTCACCAGCAACATTTTGTGGCGTTATTACTACAAGAACAGTCCCGTAATTTAAGCACTTGTTTGCTGTAGAGACCACCATTACCCGTTGTAAAAATGTTTAATTGTAATAAAAGCATAACTTTGGTTTTAATGATTTTACGCCGTTTATGGAAAGGCAGTAGCGGAAATAATGTCATTACAGTGGATAGATTGCGTTAGGTTAGCTTTTGGGTAACACAACAGGATGCTACAAAACCTCAATTTTTACCAGTGAAGTCGTGCCATACTCTTCAAGAAACTAGTCAGATCTAGACTTTCATATGGATGTCATGCAACTCATTCAGGTTTTGAAACTATCAACGATATGCAAACGTTTTCTCAGATCGATAATTAAAAACGATTACATGCGAATGAATCCCTTAACTCTTAAATAAGAGTATAAGATTCTATAGATTGACAACTAACAAAAACCACATCACACGAAAGCTTCCAACAAGACCACGAAAAATAACACAAATGAGCAGCATATGCTACTAGAAGGAAAAATCAATCAAAATGCTTACTTCTCGCATTACCTTAAATAAAATGTTTCGAAGGAAAACTCTATCACTACTAGAAAGAGCCATAATAGTCAGTGGACTGATAGTTTCCAGAAAAGCATTTACGTGCAAGATTTTATAAATTTGAACCAATAGTAACGCTAAATTTTCATAGATACATAATGTTTACTGTATGGAAATGGTTAATTTTAGCGCTACCTTTAAATGTTTATACGAAACAACAACAGATGAAAGACAGTTCAGTAGAAAGAAATTTCACGTGAGATTTCGCGTCAGCGTCTCCAAGACCATAATTGCTTTTATTGCCTTAAGAAGGCTGCGAATAATGAAATTTCCCGTGAGATTTCTCATCGGCCGCTTCCAAATAATTAAAGAAGAAAAAAAAAAGAAAGACGAATCTTTTAATTTTTGAGAGTTCGACTTCTATTCACATCCTTTTAAAAAAAATTTAGGAAAAACCAAAACATGTATATATTCATTCAGAAAGAGCTGAAGATTTTGAGAATCAAGAAAGTCTGGAGAATATAGACTCACAGCTCACATTGTGAAAGACAAAAGTGAAAGTGGAGTCGTAAAAGAAATAAGCATTGCTGAAGCTAACAAAAGATGAAACTGTGAAGAGTCCCATTCACACACATCATGAAGGGACTTGTCTCTTACAGAGATAGATAAACAGATTGGACATAGAAATCTGCACTGTATGATAAATGAAAGTTATATACGGTAAGCGATCATTGCAACATATGCTACTTTGTGTGATCTCGTTGTATTGGACACTAAGAAAAGTGAATAAGGATTTTTCCTACTTTTTGTGGTCTCGTTGTATTGGACACTAAGAAAAGTGAATAAGGATTTTTCCGACTTTTTGTGGTCTCGTTGTATTGGACACTAAGAAAAGTGAATAAGGATTTTCCTACTTTGTGTGGTCTCGTTGTATTGGACACTAATAAAAGTGAATAAGGATTTTTCCTACTTTTTCCTTTCCAGAGAGCAGACTAATCATTTTTACATTAATTCTACTCCTAGCTTTGAAACTGTTTATTTATTATTTCTAATTTTATTATTAAACGATCTACACTCTATATAAAGCCCCCTCCCTCCCTCTCTCTCTCTCTCTCTCTCTCTCTCTTTTCATAATTCATATATATATATATATATATATATATATATATATATATATATATATATATATATATATATAGATATATATATTTCTATCAGTCCACTAACTCTTATGGCTCTTTCTAGTATTGATAGAGTTTTCTTTCCAGAGAGCAGACTAATCTTTTTTACATTACTTCTACTCCTAGCTTTGTAACTGCTTATTTTATTTATTTATTATTTATTATTTTATTATTAAACGATCTACACTCTACATAAAGCCTTCTCTCTCTCTCTCTCTCTCTTCATATATATATATATATATATATATATATATATATATATATATATATATGCCAATAACTCTCTGTCGTTGAAACAGATCAGACGATATGCGTCAAACGGATGTATATCATTCGCTTGAATATAAGCACCCCGACCTACCTTGACTTAACCTCTTTCCAAAAGTAACTAATATGTTGATATAATAGTTGTCAGGCAAAATGTAAACACTTACGCACCTTATTAAAATAAATGGTTTCGCCGTTTCCATAATAATTAATATTATATATGCTAATAATGCTCCGTAAATTTCAAGATTAGTTGTTGCAAAATTCGCTTGAGAATAAAACACAGCTGGGTACTTTAATTCAATTTAATTTCTATAATTAAATTGAAGTTTTTAGCTTCTGTATTTGAAACATGATAACTCTTATGTAGTGATGGAATCATGTTTTTTTTAATAATTATATATATATATGATTTACTTTAGGATATTAAAAACGTTTAAAAATCGCTTCACAATTGGTATTGCGTTTCAACGCATATCAATGCGTCACCTCAGGCGATTGTAAATTAGTGAGGATTGAACAATTAATTTAAATTCAGAAGCAAAATGTCTCCTCTTTTTTTTTTTTTTTTTGAGAAAAAGGCTTTACCGTGATCAACCAATCGAATATTACGTACGCTAAATTCAAACTGAGCAAAAAAAGAAAAAAAAGATGGGTCAGAACAAGAAATTGTCTGCAAAATGATCTCAGATAATAGATTAAAAACTGATACACATGGTTACATTATCTGTATATATATATATATATATATATATATATATATATATATATATATATATATATATATATATGAAGATAAATATACTGAAAAAACAAAAAAAAATCCTAATATGCGATTATGCTGTTTTAATGTTTAATGTCAACGTTGGACGTTTCGGTCTAATAGACCATCTCAGGACATATTCATAAAACATAATTAACATAGACCATACACAATTCAACATGAAAAAGACGATGGACATAAAAGCAATACCAATCCAAACATTTTTATTCATACTGTCGGATTTATATCCATATATTTGCTTACACACACACACACACACACACACACACACACATATATATATATATATATATATATATATATATATATATATTATTGGTGGTGCTGGTGGCGGTTTATGGTGGTGGAAGTTTAATGAATGTGCTTTTGCTATTTGGTAAAACTCTTTGCGATTTTATACATATATATGACCTAGCGAACGTTCTGTCTTTAATTGTTTCAACCCCAAACAGACAATAAGGCCAGCAGAACGCAGCGTGTGAAGTACAATGAGAAAACTGAAAATGGTGAGGATGTAGGAAAGGACAGAAATGGAAGAGTCTTCAATAAGATTGCAAATGACGTTGCATTTAAATTTTTGAAGATAGTAGCAAGAAATCGGAACGGAGTTCAACAGGTGGGAAGTGCAAGAAAAGAAGCTGTTAGATTCGAAGTAGCAGTTGCATTTAGCTAGTTCAAATGTAAAGTGGTGTCACCTAGTTGCTAATCTAGTAGCATGATTAAATCCGTATAGCCTGGGCAACACGGAATAAAGCTTTATCAGTTCAGTTGCCATGAAAATATTTGCAGAACAGGCAGAGGGAAGCCACGTCACATCCGTTAGAAAATGACTGATTTTGAGATACCTGGTCAGAATTGATATTATTACAGACCCATTTCTGGATTTTGTCAAGAATCTTGAGCTGTACAGTAGTAGCACCAGACAAGATACGGCAACAGTATTCAATTCTTGAAGTTTGAAACAGACAGTCACTGTGCAGTGTTAACTCCTGTGTTCGAATTATCTATAAAGAGAAAGGCACTCTTTCAGATGTTCACTATTGCATTATAAATATACCAAATTTGACAAATTTGGAAATCATAGAACTGTGAAACCGGTCAAGTAAATCCTAAAGAAATATTCTTAAAGACCCCAGTTGTATTTTCGAATTATTTTTCCTATATATATATATATATATATATATATATATATATATATATATATATATATATATATATATATATAGCGGGTGCAACAGCAAAATTGTTCAAATCGTGCGACAGGATGGGATAATTATCCATCCCACTAAACAAATTAAGTTTCTTTTTTTCAGGTTTTCGGATAAGACGCCGAGCCATCTTGACACCATTTGCCGTAAGAATCACTGAAGAAACGTTTGATTTATTCAGCTAGAAAGAGAACAGTTTTAAATCGTTTTGTTTCAGCCCCACTATGTCTTCCTAACTGAGCAATAGTTAGGACTTCAGGACCTCAGTTATGTCATACTTTGGCCTCCATCTTGAGAATCCATTCAAGAACCGACAAAAGAACGGTGAATAAGTAAAAAAAAAAGTGGTAGCAGTAGAGAGAAAAACTAGATCAGGTGGTCACAACGGAAACAGAGATCACCATTTGAACTTAGAGCTAAATACATTCTTAGTGTCCAATAGTATTATGAAAAATATGGAGAATTACAGTGAGATATCTTTAATCATTTCATACAACGGTCCAAAGCTCAATCTAACAATTAGACAATTTTGCAGTTACACTCGGTATATATAGCCTGTTTTTCATTTTTTACTTTTTATTATCATGAGTGGTAATAATAAATCTAATTTTGTCTGTTTTGTCTGTTTTGTGATATATATATATATATATATATATATATATATATATATATATATATATATATATATATATATATATGTATGTATGCATGTGTATGTCTCTGTGTATGTGTGTAATATATTTACTTTCCGCCTTATAGTAGAAGTTAATACTATTCAATGAAGAATTTTACATATGACATCCATTTGTGGAGTTTTCTTGTTTCTTTCAAGGTTTATCGTAACATTTTTGTTGTTTTATTGATCGGTAGTGGAGCTACGCTGCGTATATTTTATCAGAGGACTAAGCTTCATTCTGGAATCCTATAGTTTAATTAAATGACTCCAAAATGAATATGATGAAGATAAATAGATGAGTAGACAACCAGTCAATATATTATTCATGATAAAATATAAATAATCTAAAGTCACAAAATAAACAGAATTTCACTAAAGTTCCTGCGAAAAAATTCATTTGTGTTGAAATATACTCTATTCGATGACATTTAAACTCGCCACATTTTCAGTTAATTATGCAAACGAAATGGAAATTCATACTTAACTTCAAGAAGAGGGAGCTGGAATTTCTGGGGTACGTAATGAGGAAAGCGGGCTTGGAAAATCTGATACGCATAGGACAGATTGAGGCAAAGAGTGACAGAGGAATGCTGCGCGTAACATACTTGATGGGCTGAGCAAATGGATTGCAGAAAAGGATTTGGGAGAAATAGCAAAAGGACAAAACTTATTAAAAAGTACAAGGAACAGGAAGATATGGAGGGCTATGATCGCCTACGTCCTGAAGGTACACGGTACATAAAAGAAATATGGAACCCGTACTTACTGTCTGCGGCGTCTGGTTAGACATCTGCGTAAAATATAAATCAACTTTATATATAATTAGCTGAGAGATATTTTTCGACTATGGGGCCACTTTTGGAAATAAATAGATTATGCATGACATTTTTTAAGGGACAACTACAATTTCATTCCTAAATTCAGAGATAAATCATTATTAGTTCAAATATTTATCGGATATTTTTACATGTGTGTATTTTGCACGTTATGGTTGATAAAGTCTTCTGATTTCCTTAAGGCTATCTTGCATCTAGTGGTCTTTATATGTCACTTTTTTATCCCGTTAACAAAGATGAGCGGCCGGTAGCCAAACTTTTTGTGTTCACATGAGAACTGGCGAGACCACACTATACTCTTATATTTTTAAAAATTAATGGCTTTTGGTGACCTAGTTTAACTGCTCTTAAAGTATTTGTTGTGGTATTCTAGAATATGTTTACAAATGGCTGCGTGTTAAAATGAAACATAATCCTTGACATAAATGTTAAAATGAAACATAATCCTTGAATATTAAAATTAATTTCTTTGCACTGATTCAATATTGCACTGATTCAATATCGAATTTATTTGAATATGATAAGACAAACCTAGATTAAAATCCTATAATAGTTTTGTGTGCAATATTTTAGTCTCATTCCATTGTCCAGAATTTTCAATGGTATGACGTATTTTGTTATCTCGCCACTGAAAGAAAAACGCATACAATATGAAACTATATAAATAATCTAATGAAATAGTGAATTTCTAACCTAAATTTTTCTCTCTCTCTCTCTCTCTCTCTCTCTCTCTCTCTCTCTCTCTTTGAACCCATCCTCACTCCTTTATTCTATAACTACCAATCTTAACTGAATGGTAGGGACTTTATAGCCAGTTAATAGCATGCCATCTGGCGACTTTAATAGCTGTAGCTTCAAGGATAACTAAATGTTAGTATTTTAGAAAATTGCTATCTTAATCGAATTTCGAGTACAAATAAAAATCTTATATTCAAAATATGATTGCAATCGAAATTTGTATTGTTCTTAAGTCTATTCGTATATCGTTGGATATTAAAATAATAATATTTTTATTACTAAATTCCAACAAGTAAAGCCAAGATAAAAAAAAAAGAAAAAAGTGGCCAAACAAAAAGTTAATGAGGCATAACAAAAATTAAAGTTTAACATCCATAAGTTGTATTAATTAGTGAAGACTGTAAAACGTCAGGAGACGCCTGTCGTAATTCGGAAAATTTTATTTAGGTGGGCTACGTGTGTAATTACAGAGGAAGATTATATGCATTAGTTCTAAGTTAAGACAAACATACTACGCCAACCTTCAACGATAATTTGCATTCGAGAATGAAAAATTACAATACAATCTATGACTGCAATGAACTGCATTCACATAGTCACAATTTTTAAAAAACAAAGTCGTTGCAGTCAAAGTTTCAGTATTTGAGCGACGCCATTTAAAACGCTTTTGTACAACAAACGATGGTAATAGTAAAGCTAAAAGCAAGACATCGTTTTGAAAGCTTTTACGCGCATTCATATTTACTTAAAGAACAATAACCAATATGCCATACATGCCAGACGGTAGACACAATGAAACACTTTTGAACGGAATGTACTTGTTTTACTCGTTCTCCTTCTTCTACGGTTCACGCACTTTCAAGACGTTAACTCCACAATTTCCTGTCCTTTGAAGCTCTTAGAAAATGGTGCCTTTTTGCTATCTCTCCTAAATTCTATTCTGACAACCATTAACACAATCCCTTTAGGTAGTTCATGCGATGTTTTTCTATGTCTGTGTTGCCTTCAATATGGCGATTTTCTAAGAGAAGCTTAAATGTGGCACAAGGCCAAACGTATGGAGGAACCTAGTGTGAATAGAACTAACTAATCAGTCGTATTTTATTTACATTATTCGGACTATTGTCCTCATCTTTGTCGCCATATTTATAACAACGTTTCGGCCGTTGTACGCTCCGGCCTACTTCAGGTGGTTGGAATGTCGAACTGAACCCTTTATTTCGCTCACCGGGGTAGACTGTTCTAGTTCCACGTGCCATGTTTGATGGATGTCAGTTATCAGTTATCTCCTGTTAATTTCCCTCTGAATGTTCTCCACTGCCTTAACCGGGTATTGAACTCACACTCTTTGGGTCCTGTCACTGGATCTAACCAATGCCTTTATCCACTGTGCCATGTGTCCTCTAATCATTTGTAATTGAACTAACGACAGAAGCATGCTAACCATTACACCACGTCGAGGTGCCCCCTATTGCCGTCGATATGCCCAAGCCCTATTTCCTCATTATGCGAAGAAAAAAGGTCTTAGGAAATTATGCATGAAATTTCAACTGTCTCTTTCTGATATTAAGTATTTCTATTTTCTCTAAAACTTCTTCATTGCTCATATGTTAAGTTTATAAACAGTATAAAAGACTTGTTTGAAAAATATAAAGTAAAGGGTCACTTTCACAAAATAGCGGGTTAAATGAAAATATAGCAAAATATCTAAGCGCTGTTTACATTTGATATTGTCCTATACCCAGAGAAAATGTCATCTCTATGTTGTTCGATATGGGTATACCAAGTGATGCAAGTATGGATACGCGGCTGGTGTAATGAACTGAAAATCGGAGAACGTATTTGTTTTATCTCTTTCCCCAGCTATGGGTTTGTTTTGGCCTGTTTAGGGGCCAGAAAGAAAGACACGGAAGACAAAGGTATGTTGAAAACCTATATTGTAGATAATAGTGTTAGTAATAAGTAGATTAACACTGCGTCTACTACTCCACTCGACTTCTTCCTCTTTACCCAGTATCCGACTCTCGCAGTTTGTATTTGTAAGAGAAGAAAGAGTTCATTATACTGCAGGAGGGTCTACCACAACAGGGTTAATTAGTATAACTTGTATCAGTAAATCATTTTTATCTCCCAAAATTATTACAATGGCTTTAAATGACCTGCCGAAAGTTAATAAACCTTAGAAAACAAATTAATCAATCCTGCTGTGTAGCCACACATTTTTTTCAGAATTGTTACGCCATTGTTCGCATGTACGATACCTACGTATAATACTCAGAAAAAAAACATCAGAATATTCTACTTCTATGCTCTTCCTAGGTAACAACTTTATTATCTCAGATAGGCCAGAATATTCTGTCTTTATCTTCTTGCACGATCCCCTCTTACATTACTCAGAAAACGAGAATTCTATGCTTCTCTATACTCTTGCGCGATACCCTCTTTGTTGATCAGAAATTTCAGAATCATCAGAAATTCCCAGAAAAGCAAATCTTGCACTATATTCTACACCGAGCACTGAAAAATGGAATAACAATGATGAAACCTTGTTAACATTGATTACTAAGCGATTCCACGAAATGGTCGTATCCTCCTGAGGCTTATCACAAACTAGATTTTCCTTTTAACTTCAATGCCGTCCTCAAATCTCCCGAAACCAATATTTGCGAAATATTTAGAAAATGAAACATAAATCAATAATTTAAACAATTTTCAATAATTAAAACAACATTTTTTCCAGATATTTTAATGCATTTTGAATGATTTTTTTTCACATTATCATTGGAATGTAAACGTCTCTTCTGTGTCCGTTTTTAATTAGAAATAATAATTCTGCCGTTGGAATTAATTTTTCGCAGAATGAACGGAAAAAATAAAACAGAAAAGAAGAAATTGAGAGAAAGCCTATAAAATTATTCAAATGCTCGAATGCATATACAGGGTGTATCAAAAATATTTTTACAAACTTGGGGTTGGGGGCCGTTTTCCTATTAAAAATGGATAGGTAAGGGAGAACCGGTTCCATGGTCTGCATGTCCCCTCGAACTTAGTCCTTTGGATTTTTTTATCTGTTGGAGTCACCTAAAACAATTGGTTTATGCAGTAGACATTAATAATGCAGAGATGCTTCATCAACGTGTTATGAGGGCCTGCGAAAAGGTTCGACACTGTGAAGGAATATTTGAAAGTGTCCGCCAAATAATGATCCAACGGGTGCCTGCGTGTGTAGAAGAAAGTGGAGGACATTTTGAATATTTTTTATGAGTTGCTGTTTTGAGGTACAACTACGGCCTTTTGGACATATAATTATATGGTCATATTACTTTGTTCTAGAATCACCCCCGCCTCAAGTGCGTAAAATTATTTTGGGATTTTATCTTGGATTGTACATTTAACAACTTTTACCGTAAACTTTATACTTAATAACTCAAAAATGAAGGTTTGTGAATATATGTTCATATATGTTTGTCCTTGTTTTCGTGTGAGAAACCCAACCCCAAAGTTTGTAAGAGTATTTTTGATACACCATGTACGCACCAGCTCTGTAAATATAGAGCGTGCTTCGTGAAGGTAATTTTTTGTTTTCGATTGGTTATGCGGATATTGCAACAATGATAGTTTGTTTTGTTTACATGGAAGATTGCTATGCAACGATAAATTCGTGCATATGGAACGCAGAATTTTTAGTTTTCGCTTATTGTTTCGTAACTGAAATCGTGGCATGCATCTAGGAAGGTTGCTATGAATTAAACTCGGGTATTTCGCCACGCAATACAAAAATTAGGACAACACAATATTTATAGCATGGAGTTCCCTCTCATTTGATATCTCGTAGTAAGATCACCTCAGTAAATGACATTGCTTTGTTGGTGGGGCCAATATTATGCCCACTATTTTCCCTGGAGAGGAGTAGGATCTCGACTAAAGGGGCAAACTAACCGTCGGATGGTTACAGAGTTCATTATCGACCATTAATTATCAACCGTGCCATGTTTTCCTAAAGACGCAAATCTAAACCCGACCCGTGTCTAAACCCGACTCATGTCTAAACCCGATTAATGTTTCCTAGATTCTCAATTATAAACCGATAGCCTCAAATATGAAGACGGGCAATGTTTGCAAAGAAATTAAGGTGTAAACCTGACCAATTCTTTTCTATACACGCAAGTATAGACTCGGCTAGTGTTAGCTTATATATTCAATTGCAAAACTCTACCAATATTGGTTGATAGACGCAAGTATAAATAGGACTAGTGTTTGCTTATACATTCAAGTATAAAACCCAACCAATATTTGCCTACAGCTGCAAGTATAAAATATGACCAATATTTGCCTACAGACGTAAGTATAAAACACAACCAATATTTGCATACAGACGCAAGTATAGACCCGACCAATGTTTATCTATATATTCAAGTATAATACCTAACTAACATTTGTCTACATAGGCAAGTATAAAACCTTACCAATGTTTGCTTACAGACGCAAGTATAAAATACAACCAATATTTACGTACTAACGTAAGTATAACACCCGACCAATATTTGCATACAGACGCAAGTATAGACCCGGTCAATGTTTACCTATATAATCAAGTATAAAACCTGACCAATATTTGCCTACAGACGCATGTATAAAACACAACCAATATTTGCATACAGCCGCAAGTGTAAACCGGCCAATGTTTAACTATACATTCAAGTAAAAGAGCCGAACAATATTCGCCTATAGAGGCAAGTATACGCCCGACGAGACATAGTCTACAAAGTCAACTGTAAACCAGAGAAATTTTTGCCTATAGGCCCAAGTTTATAAAATAAAAACACTTGAAATAATCCAACTGTGGATTATTTCTTAACCCAGCCGAATCAAACAAATATCAACAATGATGTTTGTGGATCTGAAAATGACTTGCATTTCTTGATGCCGACAGTAATTGTCATTTAGTAAGTATAGATTAGTTAAACACAAGTCTATACGAATGGGAAGTCCAGTGTGGATTGGATCCACCTCTTTCATGTCCCGCGTGCTTTTACAAGTTTCTAACTCGTGTAACTCTTAAGAGGTTTTCTCCCTTTACTGAAACGCCCGCTCCAATTCCGCTATCTATTCACAAAATCTCGTCAGGTAAGGGGCTCGTTGGATTCCCTTATCTCTCTTGTCCTAAAAATGTTCAGTGAAGATTAGCTACTTCAAGTCTTCTTTCCAATATTATGCGTCCAAAGAATTCCAGATGTCTTTTTCTGATGCTGAGTAAAAGTGTTCTTTCTGCTGCCATTTTCTTTGAACTTTCCTTGTTGATGACTCGCTCCATCCATAGAATCCTTCTGCAGAACCGCATTGCTGTTGCCTCTAGTTGTTTCTTCATCCGTGCGGAGATTGTCCAGCATTCACTGCCATATGAAGGGATTGATACCAGACAGTAGAAATAGTCAAGCAATCAAACTCGTTAACCCTAAACAGCGTCACCGATAAACCCACTGTCGACTGTAGTCTTTGTTTATGTTAGGGAGGAAAGAAAATGATTATTTTCAATGCAGCATACTCTCCTGATATGGATTATTAGTGCAGTCATCATTCTCCCCTCACTTGTTCGGTTTTGTGCGTGACTAAATTAATTTTAGTTAATATCTACAATAAATGTATATAATTTATGGCACATAGTGCTATAGAAGTGTATTTATACCTTAAGACAAAGCCGCCTTCATAATGTGAGACTTGAAACTGAAACGGTTAAGGATTTAAACATAATTTACGACCCCCACCCAGATTAGTAAATACCACGCGATATATACAAGTTTCTTTGGTGTTTAATCACTGTGTCAGAATGCTTATGTTCTATGATAAGAATAAAGATTAATAAAAATTTCAATACAGATTAACAATATATATATATATATATATATATATATATATATATATATATATATATATATATATATATAGAGAGAGAGAGAGAGAGAGAGAGAGAGAGAGAGAGGCACAGTGGAGTAATGGATAGCGGCTTGGATTAAGGAACTGAGAGCCGAGTTCGAAATCCAGGAAAAGTATGAGTCCTCTTCTCCCTCCAGCTATGGGTAAATAGCAGGGTAGACTGGGTCCTATAGACTTGTATGGCAACTGGTCTAGGAAAAAGACAACTGTGAATTCAAAACCTGCGAAGGGTTGTATGGCGACCTTGTGGCATGTAGTGCACCAGGTCTCTGTATTCGGCCCTTCAAAAAGTGTGGATGGTTCTGCACGAAACCTTCACCACTATAATCAAATCACATTTGCTGGTGGCGGGTGGCGGTTCCTAAGAACTGATCTACTTGACCCTCATACGTCGAATAAGACGGGAGTCGAATATTGACAGTGAGGTGCACCCCGTAAAAAGGCCCGGGAGCCACTCCAGCTAGAGAGCTAAAGAGAAAGAGTCACAGTTTATACGAAAAGGTGGAAAAGATAACGGTTAAACCTGGTCTTGAACAGATTAAGATTGTTGTTATCGGGAAAACATCCTCTGGGAGTCGTTTCCACAAAGAAGTGGTTCGCGGGAAGAAGATGCTTGAGTGGAACTTGCATCTCACTAATGAACTACGGAGGGAATGAAGGTGATTCGCTACAATGTGCTTGGCATAGCGAATTCTAGCCATTAAGGTTAGAACTGGTGCCACTAAGGAAAGTAGTTTTTTTCTGAGCACTTTCTATGGAAGTAGCAATAGAGCAATGACAGGTTTGCTACATCGCGTCTGTGAAAAATAGAGTTGAGGGTGGGAAGCAATTTGTCACCAACAAGGACGCGGTGACACTCAATCGAAACTAAAATGTGAGAACTGGACAGTCCCAGCCTAAATATGACAAAAGTACTCCATTTTAGGCCCGATATGAGATAGATAGATAGATAGATAGATAGATAGATAGATGACGTTTTTTTTATTTATTTACCCATAAACAGCCTGTTTACAGCTGGGCGATTTTTCAAAATGGATGCCTGTTTATTTTGAACGACCCCGAGATCAACACAGTAAGAGTGAACTAGGCTCTTGCTGGATAAATAAATCAATGTTTTTTTTTTTGTTTGTTTGTTTTCTATGCGTAGTAAAATGTTCATAGACGTATTTGTGTGAACTTAAATGCTTGCGTGTCTGAATGTGGGTACTGTCGTCTGAATATATCTTTATCATTGACAAGTTTCATTTTCACTGAAACATTCACTCTATGTTCTCAACTTTTAGAAGCACATACTGACATTTTTAGATCATGAAATCTTGTTTATTCTGTTTCTCTTTATCCTCTGTAAAACCGCCTGTCATTTCCTTCCTGCAGGTGGCAAGTTAATCCCTGGAATAACACATCTATTCTTTATTAAAATACCTATTGCGGGTCGATTTCATGCCAGCTGTCTTCAGTAGCGGCAGAAAGTGCCATTGTGATTTGGTTTTTGCAGTGATAGATAAATTCTGTTGTCACTATATGTTTTTAAGTTATTTGATGTATGCATGGCCGTGTGGTTAAAGCGGTATCATTGCCAACCAGATTCAGTTTGCGAAAGAAATAGTCTCTTGATATAATATCACTGTTGGGACGAAAATGATTCGAGAAAAATGGACAGAAACTGTCGATTAATGCGCGCGCTCAAAGACACAAGTCATCGTGACCGAGGGCTTGAACGGAGTGGATGTGTTCAATAATACCAGATTTCTCTTTCTTTCTTTCTTTCTTTCTTTCTTTTCTCATATATATATATATATATATAATTATTTATTTAAAAATATGATTCCAAATCGCGACATAAGAAGTCTCATGTTTCAAAACAAGAGCCGAAAACTTCAATATGATTATTTGAATTGAATTGAGTTAAAATAAGCTCTGTTCCATCTTCAAGCGAAATTTTTTTTTTTTGGAATAACGTATTTCTGAAATTTACGTGTTTTAAAAATTGAAATCAAAATTTCCATGGTAACAGCTAGGGCGAATTTTTTAAATTGGGTAGGCGCGTGTTGGGTGTTAATAAAAAAACAGATTACTTTAAGGTCCCATTATAATAATTTATTTCACCAGAGCCCTTTTAAGGGACGCTGGATCATCAGATAATACTTCCAAAAAATGAAACGAAAGATGAAACGAAAATTCACACTTTTGACGGGTAGTTTTAAGATTATGTAATTTAACAGAGAGAATAGCGAGGAGTGGTGTGAGAGATATGGTCGAATTTAGAGAGGGTTTATTTTAATATTTCTTTCAATCATACTTAGTATTGGGGAGGAGGGACCAGACCTTGACCTATTTAAGAGGTTAACTTAATGGAAGTGATATATTGAAATAAGAGGGAAGAAAAAAGAAAGAAGGCGGAAGTAAAGAGAAAGAGCTGTAATTAGGATTTACGTAGGAAGAATTCTTCGCGCGTAAAACCTAATTATAGGTCCTTTATCTGATGATCCAGCGTCCCTTATAAAGGCTCTGATGAAATAAATTATTTTAATGGAACCTTAAAGTGGTCTGTTTTCTTTAAATTATTAGCTCTGGATTTACGTTGAGCTCTCAGGATTTCATCCTCCTTGGGACTACCCATACGAATTACCAAGTTTTCATAACTTATATATATATATATATATATATATATATATATATATATATATATATCGGAGCTCAACAAAATCCGCTTACTTAGTTTCAACATTTCGGTATTCTCTGGCCAAATGATTGGCTGATCTCCTATTATCTTTTTTTAATTTAAAAACTGCATTTTAAATTTTTATTTTCTTTATATATGTATTGAGTCCTTTATAATACAACTCCTTCCTGGTCCAATTCAAATTTGATTAATAACTGTTTTATATTTATTAATTAAAGAGTATCAAACATTTAAAATCCGATAAGTAATAATTCTTATTTCATGAAACCTCAAAACAGCTCGCAATCTTCAAGAACTGCAAGCACAATCACAAATGAAATGCAAAAACAGTTTCCGGATTAAAATCAAGAGATATTGCTATCTTCGTGCTTTGACATAGAGCTTTCTTTGGATCTATATCCTCCTTGAAATTCCATATATAAGCCATATATATATATATATATATATATATATAAGCTACAGGAATGTAGGACGCCCATGGATAAGACACAAAGACAAGCTGAAAATCAACTTGTCAGCAGTTATACCACATAACACCCTTGAGCGCTTTGCTTTGGAGCGGGTAGAATGGAGACCAACGTGTTTTAGTGGACTCAGCAATTTCCACTCTGCTTGTGTGATTTATCTTCAAGAAGCGAGAGCAAGATCTAAAAGGTCAAGCAATCTAACAGTGATCTCATCTCACAATCCTCACACTTGCTCCATATGTGCCCTCCTTTGTAAATCACTAGCGGGTCTTAAATGCCACTTAAGGTTAGCGCATAAACTTTCATAACTGAATCAATAAGCTGGCAGATCCTCATACGTCGAAACCGACAAGGGGAGTCCATTATATATATATATATATATATATATATATATATATATATATATATATAAATATATATATATATATATATATAATACCAAATTGTAATTGCTAGGGATTAATTCAAAGAGGACTTTTTATTTTATATGGAGCTGAATGTATGATACACAGCAAATTATAATAATAATTAGGAAAAACCTTAAAAATCCATAGTTAGTAATAAATTTATTTCGATGAATACAAGTATTATTCATATCGTCAGTTCGACTATATTTTCTGAAATGGAATCAATATATGCAAACAGAGACATATAGAAAGATAAAAAAGAAATTATTGGAATTGTTACCTGATGATCCGGAGTCCTTTAAAAAGGATTTTGGTGAAATAAATTATTGTAATTGTACCTTAAAGTGGTCTGTTTTTCATTAAATATATATATATATATATATATATATATATATGTTTGTGTGTGTGTGTGTGTGTGTGTGTGTAGGTCCGGTGATGTATTTGATTATCTATGTGATTGTCTTACTGATGCTTACATCATATATATATATATATATATATATATATATTATTATTATTATTATTATTATTATTATTATAACCATATATATTTTAATAATATTTATATTTGTTTTTATTTTTTACTTCCTCGTGCAGGTCTGACTGGCTAGGGATGTCAGTTCCCTGCGTGGAAACGTCCCAGATTCATCAGACCGTCGGCATTAGACGTTCAGTGAACTTTTTTTGTGTGTTTAAACAAACACTATTAGGAGAAAAAAAAAACCTAAAAATTAAAAGCACATTACATATCACTGGGAACCTAAGGTTTTTTTTTTTTACGTATAATTAAAAACTTTGCTTATATATAAACTCCCTTTTCAGTCCTCCTTTAGTTTCAGTTAAACTCTTCATTCTTCATAAAACTTAAATTAGCGTCATTAGGTTAATATTCGGGTTGAATCTGTTGAGCCTTTTCGCTTTTAGTCAGATACCTTCTGTCCTCACCTTACTACCGACTTAGACATTTTCTCTGGCTGATTTGGATACGTTCGGTATCAATATTTTGACTGCTGTCTATGTTAATACGAATACAGTCCATCCAGGGTTTCAATAATACCATTGTCTGAAATCGATTTATAACCACATGAGGAAATTTTGGATTTTTCACTGTGTAATTTATACGCTCTGTTATAATAAATACATTGAACTCTCTTTTTGTATCAGTTTTAATATTTGAAATTTATAGGATCCATCTGGATTATATACCATCGGACCTATTACCTGTACTATATACAGTGTAACCCGGATATAAGAGACCCGGATATAAGAGAAACCCGGATATAAGAGAGATTTTCTCTGGTCCAAAATTAGAGCCTGTGTTAATGTATGTGACGTCGTCTCCCCTGGTCGCAGCGTCGACTGTGTCGTTCGATCCCGCTCGCGACGCCAACTGTGACGTGACGTGGTCCAGGGTTCTGATCCTATGGTCACGACACCAGTTGTGACGTCTTTGCCGCGGTGTCAGCTGTTCGCCCTCGCTGCCTCCAAGTGTGACGTTCTAACCCTTTGGTTAGATGAATACCAGCCTCGTCGTTCCCAACTCGCTTCCAACGCCTGGTTACTAGGGTAACTGCACTGATCTCCGGTCTGCCTACCCACGTTGTGATTAGATCTTAGACAGACGGGATCAAACAGGGATTGGGGCCGTATGCAAGCTGAGTCCAACGGGGGTGATAACACACAAGAAAAAGAAAAACTCACAAGGTCAAAAATTATTGAAGAAAAAAGTAACAACTTTTTATATCTAAATGTTCGTTACACAAGATTATTCCTACCTCCCGACCCGTTTTGTGGACTGTGGCACCAAGCTTCTACCATACAACTTTAAGGCTTCGAGTTGCCTGCTCTCTAGAAATTTGCATTTCGGGTTGTGGTTTGGTTTCGACACTGGGCGCTGATCTCTACCTGTCGTTCACGGCTGATTTCTCTCGTCGTCCGTGGCTGTAACTAACTCTCCTCAGAGTCTGAACTATTGTTCACTCATCTCGCCGTCAGTGCGCGAACTAACTTCTTCTCTTCGGCTTCAGTTGGACGAGCTTATTCACTTCGGCTTGAGTTGGGCAAATTTCTTCACTTCGACTTGGTTGGACGAATTTCTATTCTTAGGCTTGGTTTGATTCCAACTTCTCCACTTAGGGCCAAACGGGCTGCTTCACTTCGGCTTCTCTTGCCGCAAAGGGGACCAATGAACAGGGCCCGCCGTCCCCAAGGCAACTCCAACTCCAACTTCGTCCGAGGCGCAACCCCAACTCTCTTTCAGCCTCTCTTGCCCGCAAGGGGCGAATGAACTGGCCCGCCGCCCGCGCTCAAGCTTCCCTGCTGTCCGCGGCGTAACTGCAACTTTCTCTTCAGCTTCTCTTGCCCGCAATGGGGCGAATGAACTGGCCCTGCCGCCCGCGCTCAAGCTCCTCGCTGTCCGCGGCGTAACTGCAACTTAACTTCTTCTCTTCAGAGTCTGAATTATTGTTCACTCATCTCCGCTGTCAGTGCGCGACTGCAACTTCTCCACTTAGGCCAAACGGACCGGCCTTTCTTGCCCGCAAAGGGGCGAGTGAACCGGGCCCGCAGCCCGCGCTCAAACTCCCTCTTCATCCGAGGCACAACTCCAACTCCAACTTCGTCCGAGGCGCAACCCCAACTGATTTCTGTCGATTGGGGTCCTGCTTTTATTGAGGCAGTCAAAAACTGGGGTGGGTCTGTCGGCGCCAGGGTTTTCTTGATAATTCTAAAGACGTATTATTTCTGATTAGGATTTTCCATTATCGGTAACTTATTTTCACCCTACTTCCTTACTGTGCCTCTGGGGAGGCGTATACCCGCTTCCCCTGGTCCCTCGTATGTCAGGTGACCGCTCTCGACCAATGGGGTCCTGGTCGGTATCTTTCCTCCTTCCTTCGTGACGTCTCTAATCGGGCGTGGACAATCCGTGGCTTTGTTCTTGAGGAAGAAACACCCCGCTTAAAAAAACAAAATTTAAATTGTCCTTTTCGTACGTGATCGAATGACGCTATCGGTTCCTTTTACACG
>CAHIKZ030004581.1:1207500-1212500 GCA_903632075.3 Acanthosepion pharaonis | reverse complement strand
CCTCAAGCAAGACAACAAAGCCACTAAGACACTGAGTGTGAAAAACAAAAATAAAAGAAAACCATTATTAAGAACCGAGAACAATAAAAGAAGAAGAATAAAAAAGACAGTATATAACGATTGACATTGCATTGGAATTTTTGAAGATCAAAGTTGGCTGGAAAACAAGAAGCAGGAAGATAGTCGAGAAATGCAAGAGAAGTAATTGTCAGCATATAACTTACGGTTGCATTCAGCCAATTCAACAGTAAAATGATGAGATCTTGTCGACAATATAGTACTGGGCTTAAATTCATAAAGTTTACGTATCATAGAGCAAACTTCCTCAAGAAAGTATTTATAGAAAGGGACAAGCAAGCGATATTACGACGGTGGGAAATTAACTGAAGACGAGATGCCAGATCAGGATAAAAAATATTGCAAATTCTTCTTTAGATTTTATCAAGAATATATAGCAGGTGCGACAGACCATAAGCGGCAGCAAATATCAATGTAGGGACGAATGGTATACTTATAAATATGTAAGATTCTGGAAAAAACCTATCTGGTACAGAGTGAACCAGCTTTACTAGCAGCAGTTATAGCAATTGATTCGATATAATCGTTACACACCATACAGAAGCCATCAGGAAAGTCATCGATTAAAATGAGGAACAACGTAGTTTCGAGGATAGTTACCTGGTGGACAGATGTCTGCCAGGTAACTATCCCCGAATAGTGTCCTGTTTCCAAACATAGGGTCTTCCAGCAGACACCCTATTGAGCAAGAAAAACATGCCTCATCAAATTAATCTCACTGTCCATCCCAATCTCTTGCGTAACATCCATTTTCACATTAAGGAAAATAAATCCAGAAGAGGAATATAAAAATAAGTAAATGGGAATTTTCATAACATTATATCATCTATGGAAAATAAAAACAAAAAAAAAAAGAATGTTCATGGCAGTGAATGCTGGACAATCTCCTAAGCAGACGAAGAAGAGACTTGAAGTAACAGAAATGTGGTTCCACAGAAGGATACTGAGAGTGCCATGGACTGAACATGTGAGCAGCAACGAAGTTTTTCAGAAAATATAAACCAAAAGGACAGTTATAATTAACATAAGAACAAGACAATTGAAATTTCCAGGATAAATAATGAGGAAAGACGGCTTGGAATATGTAATACTCACAAACAGATTAATAGCAAAAAGGACACAGGCAAACAACGCATAATCTACCTAGCGAGCTTCGGTAAATATATGATAGAATAGGGTTTAGGATAAACCACAAAAAACATGTATTTAGAGCTACAAATGAAAACACTTTTGGGAGAGTCACGATCATCACCATCCTGTAAGGACATGGTACACAGAAGAAGTTTCTCGATTGGTCAAATGTATTAGGAAGGAGTCACGATGTCATAGAATCTATTGTATTTGTATTCTAAAATTGAAACATATACCGGGTTAAATTGTTGTCTAAATTACGCAAAAATGAAAATGACACTGACATCTCATTTTAACAGAAATAGTTAAGAAAGTTACACAAAAATACTAAAGAGGAAATTTATTCTATAAAATCGACATTGGCTTCGATCAAGGCCTCCAGGCGACTTCGGTATACCCTGCATCTCTTTTGGACTCTCTTTTTTATTTTAGTTGGGGAATATGGCCATCATCTTGGTCTCCAATTTATCTTTTGTTTTACAAGAAGTTTTGCTGGTGTTTCGCCACACATAATCATCAAGGGTGTTGAAGTCTGGAGAGTTATGCCGCCGGATGTAAGGGATTATGCGGTCACAGAAATTGTTTGACAACTATGACTGAGTTACCCTGCTTGTGTAGCATGGTATAGTGTCCTGTTTCCAAACATAGAGTCTTCCAGTAGACACCCTATTGACCAAGGAAAACATACCTCATCAAGATACTTGATGTAGTCTGAGACACTTACTAACAAATTCGGGTTCTTTTCTTTATTAGATTGAATTTTCCGAGACGAAGTGCCTTCGTAATCACCATTAGACTCATCCAACGCTTTCCAAATTCTCTGCAGTGTCCTGAAAATTCTCTGAAATGTTTGTATTGGAGCCTCCGGTGCGAATGCCAAGCATGCTGTTTCCAAATTTATTGCGTAGTCACTTGCGTCATGTTCATCTTTTTTCTCACGGACGGTGTCCAACTGATCCTAATATATATGCAGTCGACAAAATCCAAAACAAACAATGCGCATGCACAAAATAAAATAAAAATAAAAATGGCGTCAATTTACCTATCGCCCTTTGTATATTGCTGATTGTATTTCCGTAATAATCACTTAATACTGAGAATTTCCTTTCAATGTATGTCTTATTTGTATACATATTTGATCACTTCAGAACGTAGACAATTATGGCTCTTTACAGCTTCCTATTCCTTGAAGCTCACTGTACATCCCAGACTTTTGTGTAACATCCATTTTCACAAGCGCTTTGATAGGTTATTCATTGTTTGCATATGTTCTCTAAGAAATTTCAAATGGCTCTTTCTGATTCTAAATACAAGTGTTCCTTTTGTTTCCATTTTGACATTAAAAAAAAACCTAGTGGCTCCAAGCCGCCTTGTTTTTGAACTACACCTCTATTGATCCAAGTCACTTATTATTTGTCGAATATTCACTGCCATGTAGAAATATTGATATTACATAACAGTGCAGTACTATTTATTTGTTTTGAACGAAATCTTACTGTCTTTTATTACTTTATTTTTAATGTATAACAATGAGTTCAGATATACTGCTATTTATAAGATTATGTACAAGTTTTATCTTGGTCGCAAAGCCGATCATCCAGCTGTAATTTAATGATCTTAAGTTTAGTTTGGCCAGAGGTCAAAGTACCTACTTCACTTATATAGTATGAGTCAACCAATTTCCCTTTGACTAGTCGCCCAGGATATATTGAACTGTTTGCAAACTTTGATCACAATCATAATGAAGGAGGAGAGCGAAGATATTTATGCAAATTTTGTATATCTGATATTTTCTAAAATACAGGGTGTTCCAAAAGTCTTGGGCACATTTTGACAATGAATATCTCGAAAACTATTAAGGATATAAAAACGCGCCTGACATATTCTGAAAGAATTAATCTCAAGTTTTACATGGAATGTTCAAAGATGTTCAATGTGAGCACCATTGGTCACCCGGCACACATCAAATTCGTTATCTACCAACTTCTCTTGGATTGCATTGCAAAAGTCACGGCGAGTTGGTTAATCAGTGCCCTGCAACTGTTGGGTTAACTGTAGCTTGTAAAGTCTCATCTGCAGTCGGCTTTTTAAGACATGTCAAACAGTTGTAGGAAGGTAAAGTTCCTTACTGACTCTTCTGATTGATTTACGGGGGCTCCGCTCGACGGAAGTTCGAACCCACTCAACCGTATCATCTGAAGTTGAGGGGCGTCCCGTTCTCTTAGCTGGGCACAAACACATATCCTTCATGAATTTACCATGCCATCTCAATATGGACTTACTTTCTGGTGCCTCTTTTCGGAATTTTGTGCGAAATGCACTATGATTCAGTTTTTGCAAATTCAAGGACGCAAAACGCCTTTTCTGGTCGAGTGAATGCCATTACTGGATTTGAAAAAAATCATTAGTATTACAAAACACTTACTGCATTAAGCTTTAAAATGGTACCAGTTTCGACTTACTACCATTCATAGTTCAGCAGATATGAGAACTTGAAATGTGTCCAATATTTCTGGAACACTCTGGTCACTCACAGGCCAAAAGGGACAGGGAATTATAGCGGACCACCTACCTGACAAGCTTGTGTAAATGAATGGCAAGTTATTTGTTTGTTTTCATCCCAAACAAACCAGGAGAATATAGGGAGTGAAAGGGAGATAATAGACTGGGCGTAAGGAGGGTTGAGGAAACGACAAAATATGAACGGGGTTCAAGTCAACAGGAGATGACGGTTGACGTTGAATTTAAATATTTGAAGATTTTAGTTAACAGGGAAGTAAACGGAAAGGATTTCCACAGGAGGGAAGTGCGAGAAAATAAGTAGCGGTTACATTTAACTATTTGAAGATTAAAATGGTGGGACCTAGATAGCAATACAATCTAATGCAAACATTTAAGGTTCGGCTAGATATAAAAGCTAATCAATATAATAACGCTTAAACCATGACCTAATTTCAAATTCCCGCTGACGTTGTTAATCCTTGTGTCGTATTAAGAGATATTTTAAGAAGCATAAAGTCAAATCTCCATCATCAAGTCGTTAGATATCGTAAAGGATTATCAAGTCTGATGTACGCCATGATGTTTAATACAGTGGAAGAGTGAACACTATTCAAACCAATTTGACCTAACAATCACATCTGCCGTGTCCGTAGCTAAGAAAGTCCTTTCTCTCCATTAGCGACCATTATATGGGCATAAACGATGCAAGCATAAACCAAGAATTATGATGTCTACCAATTAAAGAGTATTTTCCGTCTTATAGTGATAGATATTTACTAAGTTTACTTAAAACCAATATTTGTGGAATTCAATATTACCGTGTGCCTTACTTGAAATTTAGCATTAAAAAAAACCGGGCTCGTACTGGGACTGAACATCGGGTAAATGTGGCGCAACAAACTGCGCAACAACAGATGCCATCAGGCAACACACACACACACACACACACACACACATATATATATATATATATATATATATATATATATATATATATATAAATATATATATAAATATATATATAAATATATATATACACATATATATATAACCCCAAACATACACATCTATCTATCTATCTATCTATCTACTCTCTCTATCTATCTATCTATATATATATATATATATATATATATATATATATATATATATATATATATATATATATATATATATATATATATATATATATATATAAAGATAAATATATATATATATATATATATATATATATAGATAAATATATATATATATATATATATATATATATATAAAAGATAAATATATAT
>CAHIKZ030004581.1:1132500-1202500 GCA_903632075.3 Acanthosepion pharaonis | reverse complement strand
TGGATAAAATATTGCTATTATCAGCCAGAAAAGATAAATGTCTGATCTTTTTGTAGCATTGCGTAGCGGCAATGTCTAAAAAGGCATAGCAACACGGCTATAAAACTCTTTTTTTTAATCCCTAATCTTCATAGGACTTGATTGATTGTTATAGCCTCGTCATTCTTTTCTTCAAAATCATCCCATTCCTCGCCTGTCGAATATATATCTTCGTTCCTCGCTGTAGGGATGCAATGTCCAATCAAGAGTGCCGCCATTGATCTAGCCATACAAATATGGCTTCTTTGATTCGATAATTGGACATGACGCTTGCGTCCATAACCTCGAAACGAAATTTGCACAACATATGCGCCTTTGAAAGCTCTTTTTACGATTCCTACAATATTCATCAATCTTCTGTAGGCCCACATCTCCGTTACAGCCGTTACTACTGCAAGGAAGTTATTCGACATTCACTACTGCCACGTAGGAGGATGTATATTACATAGAATTCCGGCACATTTCATTTGTTTCTAACACTGTCTTCCTGTCTCTCACTAAATTATTTAGCTTTTGGAAGGCATATATCGAAATTCCATTGCGCCTTCAGACTTTTTGTGACACATTTTCCGCTATCTGTTAAAATATGTTCCTGATAGTAAAATTTATGTACTAACTTGATTTCGACGCCTCAAAATCGTAGGTCGCAATTTGAACTGGACCACATGTTCAGCATCCTCTTTTAGACCCACATCAACGTTGCATCAAGTTTCCTATGGAAAACAGTGTGAAAAATGTTCAACGTTCACTGCCTTGTCGAAAGCAGTTCAGCAATTTTATTTGATCCGAAGGATTATTTTTTCGTGTTTCATGATAACATTTTTAGCTTTTGGAAGGTATTCTCGCTATTACAATTCGCCTTTCTGATTACGAAGTCACATTCTTTATTGTTATTTCCCAGATTCTTTAATTTATCTATCTGACAGATTTTGATGTCTCCATTTCGTCTCTGATATCTTGAGTTGTACTACATGCTAACATGTTCCATGCATGGCATTCTCAGTATCATTTTGGGGAACTATGTTTCTGTTGCATCAAGTTGTCTATTAATCCGTGAGGAAATTGTTCAGTATTAACTGCTATATGGGAGAATTGATATTACACTTCAATTCATTATGCTTTTCTTAATGTTTAATCTAATTTTCTGCTTCTTCACCGCGTACGATTCGAAAGCTAATTGAACTCCAGTAGATACGTGCTCCACTTTGTCTATTCCTATCACACATCATTTCTTTATTCAGTAATAGACTGCCGGATCTCGTAGCTGAAGTAAATACACGCCGACCGTAATGTCTAGATACGTTATAAAGGAATAATGTGTCGCTGCCGACACTTGAGTTTGAACACAGATTGCAAGTAAGCAAACACAGGCGATCCCATTATTGAGTTAAGTAGACCACGTGATCATAGATGAAACGCATATAGGTAGCGTGTGTCTAATTGATCGCTATTCCTATTCTATCCTCTATTACAATTCGGATCACCATTTCTATTCTATCCTCCATTACAATTCGGATCACCATTTCTATTCTATCCTCCTTTACTATTCAGATCGCTATTTCTATTCTATCCTCTGTTACTATACCGACCGCTATTCTCTATACAATTTCACTATATTACCGAGCGAATACTATTAGTGCTAGGGCTATCCGAAGGCGTCTGACAGCAGTATTGTTCAACGATGTACTATAGTTGTATCTGCGATTACAAAGTATCTACTACAACGAGCAAGGCGAAAGTGACAACGTGTATTCGTTGGCATTACAAAAGTGGCAAAGAGTGTTCGTTGTCATCACAAATGAATACAAGGAGCGAAAATGAATATTTTCAATAATCTTGTTCAACAACATTAATAAATAGCATTTTGAACATGGTTTCCACCGGTAGTGATGCAAATATCGATTCGCATGTAACCGATGCAATAATTGCACATTTCCTTTAATATGGACCTATTCACTCATGATGCGTTCCTTCAGATAATTCATATATGAGATTTTTTTATTGCATAGGCCTATTTCAGCTTATCCGAGACAAAAAAAACAAGGTGACTAATATCTTGTAAGCAAAGAGCCCATTTCACAGGGCCGCGTCTCACAATCCAGTTAAGGAAATTGTCATTCAGCCAGTCTCTTAATGTCATGGTGTAACTGGCAGGAGCTCCATGCCGTTAGAACCACTCAAGGGGATCCCCTCATATAACATCTCAATTTGGGGCATTAACTAGTCTCGCAACATGGTAAGGTATGTCTCACCAGTTACGTTACCATCAAAGAAGAAAAGTTCCAACGCCTGAGCTTTCTACTCCACGGCACAATCCGTTCATTCCTTGCTGTTTGGAAATGTCCATCTAATGAATATTGTTCAGTGGCCAGTAGACAATATTCTGTCAGTTGACCTCATCATTAGGCTTACGACCATTTCACTCTGAAACATCAGTTCCCATCTGATCACCTAAGTTAAGCAACGTCGAGCCTGGTCAGTAACTAGAGGATACCATCTAAGTGGTGCGATGGATAATGACTTGGATCGGGAAAACGGAGAGCTGAATTCTAGTCATGTTCATTATATTCACTTACATGCAAACACTCTGAGAAAAGACATGACACCACCTCTTCTTCCCAAAATCTAAATAGTAGGACTTGTATCAGTACATCATTGTATAATAAATAGTTTAATGTGTTGCACTTTTGTCATTATATACAGGATGACAATAAAGTCTGAATACGCTTATACGCCTTCTCATTCTGTATGGCCTAGAAAAAGAATTCGAGGTGACTAATATCTGGTAAGCGGGGAGTCCTTTTCCGCACAGCTACGGAATCAAAATCCAATTAGGGAAAATTGTCTTTTAAGCAGTCTCTAACTCTCATGGCGTAATTGGCAGCAGCTCAATTGTGTTGTAACCGCTCAGGGAGTTTTTCTCCTAAGCTTTCAATTTCGGACATGAACTGGGCTTTGAACGTAGTGTAGTATGTCTCACCTGTTACGTTACCATCCCAGAAGAAAGGTCCCAACACGTGGACTTTCCAAAATCCACATGACATTATAATCCGTTATGTTACTTTCAGTTTGGAAGTGTCCATGTCCATCCAAGCAGGGGTGTTTTGCAATCAGTGCCGTGCATTCTTTCGATTAATCAAGTAAAACAAAGCTTCGGTGAATAATACACAGTCTTCTGTGAAGCGGTCGTTTTCAGCCAGGCATATTTGTGTTTATTCAACACCCACAGATCCCACCTGTTGTTTATACTTCAATTATGCTGAGTGAACCTTAGTTCCAATTTCTGGGAGAGAGCGCGTTATCTCGCGTGATCAACAGAACAAGGCTAGCACGATCAAACCCTCGATCACGATGACTTGTGACTTTATGCTAGCTCAACCACCGACAGCTCCCAAGACTTTCGACTAGCCAGCTTCACTCACAAGGCTTGGGCCTACCCGTGGTATATACTTTACATTGCAATGAGTAATTACTGACAGGGATTCATCGAATTTCACGGAACTGAGGTTAATATTGAATAATTAATTTCTAACTTTTCTTCTTTCGCTTCACTCCAGCGATAATAGCTCTGGTGCGGGAAGTTGTCGGTGATAACCTCATGAATATCGACCAACTTTGCTTTGTGCGACAATGTCAAGAGGAGACCAAGAATGTCCCTTATTTTTTTTATCGCGATACCGTTTGATTTGCCATTGGCTTTCAACTTCATCTTTTTTCAGTATCATCGAAACTTTTCTATGGAGACCTTTAAATAGATTCAAAGAGAGTTTTTTTTTTTTCTTGAATTCAAGTAAAAAATGCATGAGTCAAATCAATGCCAATTTCCTTCAATCAAAGCAGTTACTGAAGAACGGCCTTCGAGATGAAAGATTAAACAACTTTTCATTGTCAAGGTCTTCCCTGAGCGGATTAATTAAATTTTATTTCATCACCTCGAAGATCTTCTTTTTTTTTCAATTTGTCTCCGCAATTCTTCATATGCGGCTCCTTTTACAATAAATTTTGTGGGATCGTCGATGGTGTGTCAACTTTTCTTTGGCATAATAATGATTCTAACATTTAAGGATGGAATTGCCTGTTGAGAACTCATGTTTCATACGTGCTCTGGTGGTACGACATACGATTGATGTCAATTAGCAAGGAAAAGAACGTAGTTAAAAAAAAAAAAGAATGCCGCTCTATTTCCAAAGAAGATTAAAGAAAATTTTTTTTTTTTTTTAAAAATCACATTATTGCATACAATTTTAAAATCACAGGCGAATACCGCAAAAGTTATCGACGGTGCAAGTAGAATCAGTTCTAGAATGTGGCGTTTTTTTTCCTTGGGAAATTTTCTCGTTTCACTCTAGATTTTGGTTTCAACATCTTCTACCTCTATCTGTGGGTTAAATAATAAGGTATACTTGGTTCTGAGCCTTTGGTGACAATCAGTTAAAATCTCTGAATTTTAAAACCGTGGAGAAAGCAAGAGGAAACTAGTCCAGTATCTTTCCCTGGAATTGATAGCAATTTACAGATAATAAATGATATACCGTGATCTCCATACTGATGAATGGATATGGCACTATATATAGTGAAATATTTTAAAATTATTTTCTTACTTATATTTTCTTCATATGAAAACATTTCTAAGTGAAAATGAAAAAAAAAGGCCGATGAACTAAAATTCAAAAAATACTCACAATTTGATTAATACTTTGAAAAAATATATTTGAATACAATATTTATCGAAGTTGATTTTTATTTGGAAACATCTTTTCTGCAGGAAAGAAATGTGGAACAATTTTTAAGCAAAAGCAGTCTTCCCTCCCCAAATAATTAATGCTTAATTGCCTGCAGTTTTTGAGTTCCGGGTGAAATTTTTTTCCACTCCTATTTTGCGAATTTATAGTTGTTTCTGCAAATAGAATATTCTCTTTAGTCCCAGGATGTGTGGTCCTCCAAATACTGTAATTGCTTGCATTAATAGCTCGCCTTTTGCTTATTCATTGAAAAACAGAATGACATTAAAGCTTTCAAGAATTTTAAGAGGAGATCTAAATTATTTCCGTTCCAAGACAAAGGAAGCTTCTGCTGACGGGAGAAACCTTTTCAAATGAGTTTTTCTTTTTTTTTCTATCATTTTCACCGACCAAGGACATCAATTAGGTAGTATAACTGTTGTAGCATATCTACGGACGATAATGGGTATATCCACATACCCCATAAATACAGTAGTATATATTGTATGTGGATCTGCAGTCGGAGATTCGTCTTCAGCTGTGCTGGTCAAACTCTTTGCCTCCAAACATACGAGATCTTATACAGGATCTACGGGGAATTTTTGACCGAGCCTACAGGCGTGGATAGCCCACATTAAATACGGCCTTGTACCACATCGGACCGCGTAGGGCGGTTGGTAGATATCCTGCAGTCTGAGATTCGTCTCCAGCTGTGCTGGTCAAACACTTTGCCTCCGAGCATAGATGACCCCCAAACGAAGCTATGTCGGAGGGCAGAGTCTCGTCTCGGGAAACAGCTATGCGACCCCGTTTTATACGTGGTCTACAGGGAATTTTTGGCTGTGGGCTCGGATACCCCACATTAAATTCAGCCATGTGCCACATCTGACCGTCTAGGATGGTTGGTAGATATCCTGCAGTTGGAGATTCATTGTGGAATTCACTTGACTCACTTCTAGCAGTTGACTACTTCTACGCGCCGCTGGCGAATCTTATACGTGTTGTTCTCGTCCTAAGTATTAACGTTCATTACCAACCTTCGTCTGATTATTCTGTTCAGTAACCTTCCCAAGATTATAACGAAAATATAGTTCCCTAAATTAAAATTTGTTGGTAGAGTAGTTGAACCGCTCGTCGGGTAAAAAATAGATGATCATTTTTTTTTTTTTTTTTTTTTTAAGCGTTTCACTCTAAGCAAGGCGGGGAAGCCACTAGGATGCAAGGGTTACAGGAAATAGCAAGATCAGATAGGAGTGATAGAAGAAAGGATGAAGGTAGTGGATAGATTAAGGCGACTGGAGATGTCGATTGACATTACATTTGAATAGCTGGAGATTATAGCTCACAGGGAAACAGGAGAAGGGAAGGGAGTTCCACAGGCGAGAGGTGCGAGACATGAAGCTATTAGAGTAGAAGAGACGGCTACATTTAGGAGTTTCGACAGTAAGGGGGTGAGAGCGGGATGCCAGCCTCGTAGGACGTTGGAACTTGCCTTTGGAAATGATGTGTAAAATCGCTGCCTGGCAGGAAGTTTAGCAATCTCCAACCAAAACTGTGACTTCTTTCTGTGGAGTTTCGTGAAAAATAACGTCTATGCATCAAAGCCCGGGAGTGTTGAAGAGTTGGAGGAATGTATCAGGATTACCTGTTATAATCTTGTTACAAGGGAGATGCTGACTGGAGTTGTAGAGGAATACATGAAGAGTTGTGCAATATGTTCCGAAAAAGAAGGCGCTTACGTTGAAGTCTACAAGAGCCTATGAAAACAGATGATTTTTTTGTTATAGGATAAATTCTAGAAATCTATAATTTATGTACACATCCATTAATCAGTTTTCATTTAAATAAAATTTAAAAGGGTTGCGCTACTTCTGAATGACCCTGAAATTGATTCAGCCAGTCAGTTATGTGCCATGCGTGATACATGTATCTTTTGTTACATGACTGACGAGGCTGATTTTCCTCGCACAAGGTTGCCATTTCTTTCTGCGGTAGACCAGATGTATATTAGCACGTAAATGAATTTAATGGATTCGACTGTAATTAATGATAAATGTAACAATAGTTCTTTATCTGCCATCCAAGGCAATAGAATCTGATCCGTCCTGCTGAGGAAGATGAAGAAGATTCATGCCTTTCCCAAGGGTATCAGCACGTAAATGAAGGTAATGGATTCGACTGTAATTTAATAATGAATTTAACAGTCGTTCATTATTAAGGAAAAAGCATGGAATATTCTAAACGCTGTTCCAATAACTTTGACCGATTTTAAATGTGAAATAATGATTTTTCCTTCCATATTTCACGGACATTTGGGCGATATTATTTTTCACACATAATTGCCATGATTTCACCAATAAGACTGATTTATTTACTGCTGACTTTGATCCGTCTTAATGAAACACCTTTATATATAATCCAACTTAAAGAAACACCCTTTATACTGCATTCATTCATTTTTTCTTTTTTTAACTTTACCAACGTTTTTGTTTAAATAATTAAATGCCTTTTTTGTTTAAACAATTAAATGTGTAAATTACTCTCGAGTAGTTTGTAACACCGTATTTATCATCTCTCATTTGCGTCTGTCTTTGGGCTGACTGCGCTCAGAGGCGGCTCCATCAAAGGACAGATTCGAAACTGAGGTTAATTATACTGAGACGTGCCCAGCCCTGGACGCGCCATCTCATTGCACCAGAGATAGGGATCCGTGCTCGCACGAAGGCCAGCGCAACCGACAGTTCCGGGGGCTCAAGCAATTTTTGTTCTTAGCCCGGGTGTACGCGCTCGGGCTCTCCACATTAAACCGACCTTGTGTCACAACCTGACCTCGTGGGTGGAAAGTAAATACAAATTAAATGACGTCGATTTTAAAATTAAGAAAATAACGCTACATCACCATAGAATTTAGTTTCGTTTTCTAATGCTAATTTTTACATGTTTTAATTTGCTAATACGTTTCGTACATAAACAACACAGAAAAAAATGTTTACCAAAACTTCATGCAAACATTCTATTTTTTGTAATTATTTTACTCCAAGCAAGACGATAAAGCCACTAAGACGCAAGGTCTTACTGGGAGTGAAAGAATCGGGAACAAAACGATTATTGAGGATAGAGGACAATAAAAGAACACTGTCCAAGGAGATAGAAGATGAAGATTGACGCCGCATTTAAAATTTTAAAAGTTATCTGGAAAACAAGAATCCGGAAGAGAGTTCCACAAGAGAGAAGTGCGATAGAGAATTTAAGCATAAAACTCATGGTTACATCTAAAAGTTTCGACTGTAAATGGATGAAACCGAGAAGCTAATCTAGTTCTATGCTTAAATTCGTTAAGTCGATGTGTTATAGAAGAAAGAATATTAGAACAATTAGAGTGACTATATTTATAGAAATATATTATGCTGAATCATAATATATTAGGCCCTAATCAATATAAATATTGCAATTTGAATGTTTACAACGCACACACATATATCGCCAAAAGTGCCCATTCTATTGCCATAGATATTTGGAATCGCTTTGACAGGGTTGTTGAATGCTGGTCTATTTCACAAGTTGAAGGGTCATTGAGTTTCTGGTCGAAATTTTGATTTTGATTCAATGCTTCAAATCGTGAAATTGAAAGATATCTTGAACAATCACTCTACTAGATCTTTTTAACTTAAAGCAGGGTTCCCAGAGCTCTATCCTTGGACCAAATTTCTCCACAGTATTTATCAACGACGTTCATGATATCATTAATTCTATCCTAATGACACAAGCATTGACACTTCGAAGGTTCGAAGAAGCAAAATTGGTAGATGATCTCGAAAATGACACCAAATCTGTTGTTAACAGGGGCAAGAAATAGCTTGTAAATTTTGATTCTTTCAAAGCGATACTACTCTCCTTTAATCGTAAAGGAGATTCTATTCGCCTTCCATCAGCATGACTGTTGCTAACCTCCGGGAGAGTAATTCAGTGCGTATCATCGATCTAACGATTTCCAATTGACATGAAGAGAAACCATTATATTCTATTAGTCTTCCAGGTTGTTTTTCTCGCTATAATCTGTCATGCACATTTATAAATCTACCATTCATCCATGCATCGAATATTGCTGTTGGATGTGGTCTGGTGCTTCTGATATATATATATCTACATTTTCTTGACAGAATCCAAAAAAGAATTCGAATTGTCATGGGTCCTGACAGGATGTTCCATCTTCAGTCACTTTCTCACCGCCATAACATAACTTCCTTGTACCTTTTCTGTAAATACTTTCATGATAATTGCTCTGATGGGCTTACATCTATAGTAGCTAGTCTTTATGAATTTAAGCACAATATTAGATTGACAGTTGACAGGTAGGTTAAATCATTTTACAGTCTAAATTCCTAAAGGAACCGCAAGTTCTATGCTGACTCTTTCTTCTCTCGAATTTCTAATTTGTGAGACTCTCTTTCTGCCTCTTGCATACCTTACAACTAAGATCTTTATATATTTAAATGTGGTGTCAATCCTCATCATTTTCTCTTTGAACCCTGTCTTTTTACTGTCATCTCCCATCAATAAGGATATTGTTTCACTTTCATTAACTCCTTGCCTCTTAATTCCGTAACATTGCATGACATATAACTACTACAAGCCGTTAAAAGATGAAAAACGAATAAGGAGTATGACTTCACCCGGGACTTGACCACAGAATTTTATAGTATCTTGGCTTGCCAATCGCTGTAAAATGACGCCATACTGTTCAATATTTACTGTAGCAAAAGAATTTGTGGAGCACTGAAAATGCTACAGAAATTAGACAATGGTATGCTAAAAACAACTCTCTTCGGAGGAACCTTGTACAGAGTTGACCCAGGGAGATTGGAAACAGGTAGTAAACAATGCAAGGTATTTCAAACCGGTCTCTGAATCTCTACATATCATGTAAAGAGTTGTAACCAATTTGTTTCTCTCAAGAATCTTAATTCAAATGCATGGCTTTGACAATGGTGGTTGCAGGCTTCGATCTAAATTAAAGAAGAGTTTTGAAAAAACAAAACAATTTGAAGAGCGCATTGTCTTTGCATTTGTAGGCTCCCACGTAGTGAACATTGTTGTTAATTAATCAATGTTCCCTATAACAAACAGTATAAATAACAGAATTAAACATATTATTTTAAAAAGAGACTGCTTGGATATCAAATGAACTGATATCAAATCAATGACTGAAAATGTATCACAGTAGCTGATTCAGAATGTATCAGATCATTGCGAAAGTTCGATTTTCCTTAATATAAAATGACTGCAACTTGACATTGGCGTTTCTTTTGGTGCCAGTCTCTAGTGATTTCTAGACTAAAATCTTTGAAATCTTGTATCGTTCCGTTCCGAGTCAGTCTTTGTAAAATACTGAAGTTTTGTCCACAAATGATTGCCTTAAAGATGGAAAACGAAAAGTTACACCTTTGCCATATTATACTTTATGAATTTCGGAAAGACGTAAGCGTCAGAACTGCGACAAGAAAAACATTCATAAGATTTATTTGGATTGTGTTCCAGCTCTTCGGAGAGTCAAAAATGGGTTTGGAAGATTTCGTCAGGAGGATTTTAATCTAAACCATCACACACGCGCCGAGCAAACTTCACACGTCGATGGAGACGCTATGCTTGTAATGGTGGTGAATAAGCCGAATATTTCAATGGAAGATATTGGTAGGTGTTTAAAAATCGATATCTCAACTGTCTTTCGTCATTTGAAAAGACTCAGGTTCGTTTCCAAGTTGTTGTCCAGGTGTCACAATCTCTGACGAAACAAAACAAGGTCGATTGTGTTTTGTGCAATCGCATTGCTATTACACTAAGAAAAGGAATCGTTCTTGGGCAGAATTGTTACAGGCGTTGAAAAATGAATCAGTTATGATAACGTTCGAGGCAAACGAAGCTGAAAAGAAGCTTGTGGATGGGCAGAAACCGAGGCTAAAGCGGGCTTGCTTTCAATCACGACGTTGCTCTCCATTTGGTAGGATTTCAGAGGAATAATCTATTGCACTCCTTCTAGACGGTGAAGCAATATCTGCAAGGAAATATTGCGGCACACTCACCAACCACAATGCGACTATACAAGAGAAAAATCGGCCGGTTTTGACAAATTGATAAGGTGCTATTTTCCTCCACAACAACGCAAGACCGCATGTCGTAAAACAAATATTGCAAACGTTTAAAGAGTTGAGATGGGAAATCTTCCGGCATCCATCGTATTCTCCTCACTTCGCTCCGTTGGATCTTCATTTTTTCCGATCTCTACAGAATTGTTGAAATGTAAAAAAGAATGACTGTACAGTGAGTCGAAAACTACCTCACAAACATCCTCCAACAAAAAGCATGAAATTCAAAAATGGCATCAACAACCTTGTATATTGGTGGGAGACAGTTGTTAAAAACAATGGCGACTAGTGTTAGTTGACTAATAAATATTTTTAAAAGTTTGCAAGATTTGTTTTTTAATTTTCTAGTTGGTCGCGAATTTTTTAAATGATCTAATATCAAATTGTTAATTCTTTAATATGTGAAGATCGAAAATCGTAAAAAAAGTGTGATGAAATTCATTCACACCATTTATTCAGTTACCGTAATTATTCGTCTATATGCACCCCAGTGTAACGGAGACACCTATCATCGGGATAAGTAATTTAGGAGGGCGAAGCCTGACTATAACATGCACACTTTTTAGGATTATAAAAAATATATAATATAAAATTATACTATTATTTTTTCAAATGCAATTTTTACACAATATTCAGAACGTACGCACAGACATGTTCCCTGATATATGGCAACAAGGTTTCTGCGGAAATAAGCTTTTATTAGGGGAGAGAAAATGTGTAGTGTGGCATCCGTCAGTCCCAAGAGACCATCGATCTGCGCCTCAAAAAAAGTTATGCCTCAGCTGCTGATAGCGGTGCTGCATCTGTTATAGTAAATTCGCGTAGATAGTGGCTATTTATTCGTCGTAATGTTAATCGTACTACGACATTGTTGCAAACGGATTTGAAAATGCTACGTAACGAACCTATTGAACGGCAATGAATCTGGCATTTTCCTTGCGGAAAAGGAACGTCGACGTCCTTGAGAAGACAAATAGCTCTAATATTCGGACAACATGGATGAAATATGAGTCGCCATTTGATACGGACAGAAGTCAAACAGACTGAAACATCTGTCTATATGATCCAGTGTATAAAATCGTTGGTTGTTTGATTAGTTCAAAAGAAGTGACTTGACCTAAAGAAATGTGAGAACAAAATCTTGGAGAGTTATAAACTCGAATGAGCTAAAACTGAGATGTCCAAAGCCATGTTACGTGGAATTAAACCATCAACCCCGCGGACTAAATCAGGTGTTCGTTTCGAAATTGCAAGAAATATCAACTAAAGAACGATTATCTCCCTTTGTTGTCTTTGTAAATCCTTTTCTCACCACAGGCAGGTCTTTAATTTAGTATAGGCACTATTTCTTTTTCTGTCAAAAGCAGGGTGCAATGAAACGTAACCCTTACTTAATAACATATCTAATTTCATTATTAAGTAAGGGTTACGTTACGTGCCTTTGACAGAAAAGAAATAATGTTTATACTAAATTAAAGGCCTGCCTGTAGTGAGAAAAGGATTTTCAAAGACAACAAAGGGAGATAATCGTTCTTTAACAAGGGATATAATATGACTAGGGACCGGAAGTAAATGGCACCGCCAAAACAAGGAAAGCGTAGAGGAACGAAACGTAAGTTGATCGAGTTCACCGTCCCAGGCTACACGTTCCTAGGTCCAGGCACAAATTTAAAAAAGTTAAAATATTCGCCGGCACAAAATAAATTAGACCAAGCGGCGAAGGAGCACGACTTACACTACGCTAATCCGAACATAACAACAGAGGAGGCGGATGAACAATTCCTCGAGAACACTAAGGGAACAGGATTCGTTGGCGGGCTTGCCAGAGTTGCGATTAGAGCTAAGAGGACGCTAGGATTGGACGACTACTTCAGGGGCGATATTGACGGCAACCAACTCGATAGAACGGAATGTAGAACGGCCGAAAACATTAAATATGAGAAAAGTATTATACATGATTAAAAAAAAGTGAAACATGAATTTTTATTAGAAATTTTATTATGACAAAAAATGCATTTTATGATTAAATTTTGTTCTCATCAAATTGTCCTTATCTGATTAATTCAGCATAAATGTTTGGCATTTTTTGCAAAAGTTCCTCAATGTATCAGCTTGATAATTGATTCAATTCAGATTTCAATGACGCTAAGAGCTCTTTTTCATCAGAGAATCGCTAATCAAAAATTTTCAATAGCCTAAGGAAAAAGAAAAAAAAAAGGTTCCTCATGAGGATTCAACTCACTATACGAACATTGATTTATTACGTCACAACAGACACCTTTAGATATCTTAAAAAATGAGTAGTCTGAATCATAATAGCAAACCCCATAGTAAGGCTCACGACGCTGACGACCCGCTGACGACCCGAACTGTAGATTGAACCCCGTGGGTGTGGAATGCTGACAGTGATAGATTGTTTGGGTTAAGTCTTAATATAAGTCGAAACACTCAGTACGGTTGCAAGAAGATAAGAGTGAAGACTCCTCGATGCTGCCTTTCGCTAATCTATTCCGATTTCAATGGTAAATCTTCCGACGACCTACATTTCTTAGTTCCACTACTTAGTTCCGCTATATCAAATAGACAAAGGGCCGTATCATTCTCCTTCCCTTCCCATTTCAGTGGTAAGAGTAATGCTTCACTCGGACAGTTCCCGCCCAAGAGTTGCTGCTTTGCAGAACAGACACTCGAGAAGATGCTTTCTAGATCACCTATACTTAATCTCTTCAAGTCTATAGTCAACCGTTATCTATTCTTTATATCTCCAAATTCTGAACTTTTTACCTGTTCCTCTTACGTGCATAAAACAACCTCATTCGGTAACCATCTACCTTGAGTGGCTCTTGTGGTATGTAATAAATGAAAAACAGTGTAAAATAAAGTAATGATACTACAACTACTGTGTCTTCCCACTGAAATAAAACAAGGCAAAAAATATTAAGAAAATTGGTCGTCATCAGGTCAATCTGTGGTGCGGCTCTGTGTCCTGAAAAAACGCGAGAGGACCCGAGAGACGACAGGAAATTCAACAGACATAAATAAAACTTAGGACATGAAAGGACCAACAATATCTATATACCAAATGACAGTTTTAATCATTACAACTCGTTATGAATTCTCAGGCACATGCAAGCTAAATAACACTCTTTGGTAAGGACGTAGAATTTTATGAACCTTTAAATTTCAAAGATTGACTGAAAGGGTGTTTCCTCGAATAAATGTTTGGTATTATTTATATTCATGCTACTATTAAATCCGGTCCTCTCTCATTTTCTTCCGTTGAAGTTTCGATTTCTGTTTGCGTATCTGGCCATGTATTTTTTTAACAGAAGTTATTTTTCATCTCCGAGCAGAATTGATTGAGTTCAAAATACCGTATAGTTTCCACATCAAACATCTTCTTCCAATGACACAATTTTTCTTTGTATTTTATTACATCTTTACATTATATTATATAGTCTTTAAGTGAAACACTTCTCGTTATAGATCCTTATATATTTTATATTTGCCTAGTTTTGTTTTCCTAAACCTAAAATACCAATTCCTAAAGAAGTAATGGACTTTTTTAAAATTTATTAATCCAACAGATGTTATCACTTTAAACGTTATTTTAGTGGATACTCATATTTGAGTAGACATCCCGTTTATTTATTAAACAGTATATTTATTTATTTATTTTCGTCTACGGGACTAAATAGAAAATCTTATTAATGAAAAATATGCTCCCTCCAATAGTATCTGAACCTGCATCTCCCTGGGTAGAGTGAACGATCATTAAATCCGACGTGCTTAATCTGACTCTGCCACGAAAACTTTTGACAATGAAGCAAGACTAAATAGTGCCGTAAAGAGAAATCTTTCTCGTCATAAACTCAAGATTTCAAATTTGTCAAGTTTCGAAACCAAACCCAAACAAAGCAATTTCTAAAGAAGTAATGGAATTTTTATTTATTAATCCGGCAGCTTTTATAATTTTAAGCGTTATTTTTACTGGATATTCATATTTTAATAGACGCTCGGTTTATTTAATAAGCAGTATATTTAATTATTTTCGTCTACGGATTTGAACATTCGAGAAAACGTATGAAAAAAAATGCGCTCTCTAGCAGTATTAGAACCTGCGTTTCCCTGTGTAGAATGAACCGTCATTATTATTATTATTTTTTTTTTTTTTTACAGTACGGTTCTTCCTGTAAAGGACCCGGGGTCTACACGAGGTAGAAAGTTACGTTAACGGGTTGTTTATATGGATAAAAGGGGTAGATAACGGCTGATTCCAGACTTAAACAATTTAAGATGGTAGTGATCGGAGAAACATCATCTAGAGAGTCTGTTTCATGGTACAGTGGTTCGCGGGAAGAAGCTGTTTGAGTGGAACTTGCTTCTCGCCTTTGAAATACGGAGAGAATATGGGTGGTTTGCTAATATGTAAGTAGCATGGCGGGTTTTAGCTGTGAAGATCAGACCTGGTGGAGTCAGGAGATGCACATCGTCCGAGCAGTTTCCTTGGTGGAAGCGATAAAGCAGTGAGTGGCTCGCCATATCCTGCCTATGAGAGAGAGGTTGGTGTGTGGAAAATAATTATTCTCCTACTTTGAACGCTACCAAGACTGCAAAGTAGGAGTATGGGCAGCTCCTGCGCAAATATGGCAACTTTACTCCATTTTCGGCCTCATGTGGCTCTTATAAAGGTAGAGGATAGTTTATGGATTCAGGTAATACTAGAACAGTACAGAGGGCTGACTTTTAACCTGCGTCGTTAGTGATGGATCATATATAGGAATTCCTCTTGAGGTTGGTTGTGAGTTTGAGGACCAATATCCTCTCGATGTCCCATCGAGAAGGCCATTCATCGTAACTGGCGGTAGTTCCGGGTCTGATCGGCGGCGATGCAATGTAACCAGTTTCGTTTTAGAAACATTAAATGTAGCCAGTCAGTTTTTTTCCCGACTGGGAAGTTAGTGTTGGATCGAAAGAGAGAGTCAGCTGCTAATATCTGATCGTCAAATCATTTTAAGGTGCGCCCGTATATTGTCATATTATCAGCATAGATGTTTACAGATGATATAAGTATATTTTTAGGTAGATCATTTATGTAAATCAGAAAAAGGGGCTGCTCTGGGACTTGGCCCCTCAGGGACGCCTGCAATGACCGCCAGGGCCTTGGAAGGTTGGACGTCAATAACTACATTCAGGGATCTACCTGATAGAAAGCATTTTATAATAAAGAAAACCGTTCCAGTGATTGGAGAGTTTGTGTAGAAAAATTTGTGGCTTACCTTTTCGAAGGCTTTCGAAGATGCTGTTCCTACCCAGGTGCCCGACGGACCTTCTTTTTGATTAAGGGCTCAAAAATTTACTGATAATACTGAGGAGATTAATTGATCTATACTAAGAGGTGGGGATCGATTGTCAGCGTTCTTAAAGACCGGACATACGCTTGCTACCTTCCACATGATGAGGAAAGATTTCTCCTTGAAGCAGCAGTTAAATAACTTTGCTAGAAACGGCGATAATCTGGGTTGATATTCTTAAGGACAACGACTGGAATTTTATCTGGCCAGCGGCTTTCTTTTATTTTTGTGCGGGGTTGATGCTTTTGATAAGTCTGGAGACATCTCTTGCTGAAATAAGTATACAACTTAGATTGTGCTCAGTGAGACGTGGAAAGTTGGGGAAGGTATGGCCTTTGTCATCTAACGTTGATTTTGAAGCAAAGATCGAGGCGAAGTGCTCTGCTTTGTCTGTCTCACGAGGAAGATATGACCTCGGGGCCATTTATAATAGCAGGTTCACTTTTGCTTTTGTTCATAATTTGGTTGGTGATCTTCCAGAATTCTCTAGGATCCAATTTGCTAACTTTCAAACTTACCTGGACAGATCACGCGTAGCTGCACTTTGCATTGTCCAGGAATCTCTTACAGCGATTACGTAGGAAAGCTGTTTTCTACAGATAGATTCGTTTTGAATATCGTCTGGAATCGTTAAAATATCAGAGCTCATCTTTTCACATCTGTACTTGTACTTTCGAAAAGCACAGTATATATATATATATATATATATATATATAAAATTGTGCGTGTCAATGTGCACACCCGTGTCAGTTTTTGCAACCGTGTGTGCATGTGTGTGTGTGACGGCTCTCGTTGCATTAAAATATTAAAATAGATGGGTAAAGTTCGATTCTGTATCGATTACATTGGGATATTGACCTAGGAAAAAAGTTAAATACATCTTTCATCAGATACGATTCAAAATCCCTTTGAGGTGGAAACCAGACGAGGAGAAGGAAACCTCTAATTTAGAAAAAAATCAAGAATAGCTGGGACTCCGTCAGACATTATTACAACCACTGCTACTATGACTGCATCCCATGTGGTGCTATACAATCCTAACTCGGCTACGGGACACGTGGCGCCACCATCCACACCCCCATATATATATATATATATATATATATATATATATGTGTGTGTGTGTGTGTTGTAAGTATGGCCTATATAAAGTATATATAGAACAATGTTAAACAACTTCAGTTTTTTCATCAATCCATCTGACTCTATTTATCTATACATACATACACACAGTAATTTGTCGCGCCTAGAATTATCCTCAACAGAATGCAGAATGCACTGCTCGCCCGTTTCGTCCTATTTTGGGACTCATCAGCAGTGGGCATCCAATACCGAGAATCGAACTCGGACTGTTTCGATACAAAGCAAACGTCATACCAACTATACCATCGGCCTTGGTGATGAAGAAGTCACAAACTACACAACACAAGTGCTTTCTGCATTCTGTTGAGTATTATTCTAGGCTCGACGAATTACTGAATGATTAGCCTAAATCCCCAAAAATATATATATATATATATATATATATATATATATATATATGAAAATTTCTCCGATTTAATCGGTAGAGAAGACAATATTTATGAATAAAAATGAGACTCAGAAGGAAAATTCTGGAGAGTGCCGCCATAGAAAATTATCCAAATATTAATTTACGCCCAGGCTTTTTCCCTATTTCAACTTTCTTAACAAAATTAATGCTCTTACAAACAAATATGCACAACAGATTCATAAAATCGAAAGAAAATGGTTGAATACATCAACACAGATATAATGACAATATTCTCCACACGTGACAATCTCTGACGTTATTTTTCATTTAAAAAATATGAAAATAGCGTTTCTCTACATTCCAGTTGCTAGGTACATTCTGTTTTTGTTTTTATTAGTTACGTTGTTCATTTAATTTCATTTTCGTATTTTGCTTTGATAAAGTCCACATTGGACGAAACGCGTCAGCAATTACCAGTTTTCCTATTGTCATTTTTATTCATAAATATTGTCTTCTCTACCGATTAAATCGGAGAAATTTTCATATTTGTCGACATGGAAAACAAAAACTTACACACAGATATAGTCAGAATATACAGGAAACAACTAATATCCGCCAATTCCTATAAAAACAAGAAAAACTTTCTTAAAAATTGCGTTGAGGAAAAAGTTATTCCTCAATGCTCACACAAGCTCATCAAATCGTCGCACCTATACCCATGAATTTTTGAAAAATTCAATAAAGAAATTAGAAGAAGTAGCTATTCTTTACCATAAGGCATATATGACGGGAAGTCACTTACAAAAACACGAACGGAATGAAATAAAAAGATCAGTCAGATATAATAATAAGAAAGTCTGTGTTTTACAGAACAAACTCAGCAAACTCATTTACAATAGCAAATGGTCCAACATCGGCAGAAAAGACCTAATAACAAATTTATCCAAATTCCAACTATCGGATACACAGCTAGAAGCACTCAGCTTTGGACAGAAATTTGCCACTGGATTACCGAAATATGATATCACGGATTACATAATCAAAAATCATCACCACAATGACTCCGATTTTACCAAAGGCTATATTCAGGGCCTAATCACAGCTACACACAAAATCCCCAATGACACCGCACTTCCTCGAAGATACATCAACGCCTTGAAAGAATTAGCTAACAACAAAAAAAATACATATATCTACTTCTGATAAGGGCGGGGGAATTGTAATTATGGATAAACACATTTACCAACAGAAGATGAGGGAGCTCATTAATGATGATAACATCTATGAAAAAGGAAATGAAAACATAGCTATAAAAAGAAACACAAAAGTTTACAAGCAACATTAAAAACTACTAAAAATGAAAACTTCTCCTGGTTAAAGCTTACTGAATACCATCCCAAAACACCCATATTATATGGATTACCAAAAACGCATAAACCGAACATACCAATGAGACCTATCATATCAGGGATAGGCAGCGCTCCACATAAAATAGCCCGCAAACTAAGCAGAATTTTGACTCCACTTCTCGGCCGTATTAGTCCATCACACATAAAAAAAATTCAGGCGACCTCCTAAACAAATTAAAAAACATAGACATTTAAAAAAATATATATGGCTAGTTTTGATATAAAATCTCTCTAAACAAACGTCCCCATAGATAAATGCTTAAATCTACTTAAAAAACACCTAACAAATGCAAAAAATCCAATTACCTATATCTACACACAAAATTATAAAAATGTGCCAACTAATTACCAAGCTATGCTTCTTTACTTTTAATAACCAACATTACAGACAGAAATTTGGTTTGCCAATGGGATCTCCTCTCAGCGGCGTTCTTGCACGTCTATTTTTAGAATTTCTAGAAAGTGACTCATTCAAAAATATTCTCCCTACAAACTCTTCATATTTCAGATATATAGACGACTCATTATTAATAATTCCAAAAAACACCAATTTACCGGATCTTCTCTCCAAACTTAACAACATTGAACCTACAATAAACTTCACTCTCGAAACTGAAACCAACTACACTCTTCCGTTCCTGGACATTTTGTTAATTAGAAATAACAACGAACTCAATTTTGACGTCTACAGAAAGGCTACAAACAAAAATGATCTCATCAGCTTCTACTCAAACCACCCTTCAAAAATTAAATCTGGAATTATTATAGGTTTCTATCTAAGAGCATTAAGAATCTGTAGTCCTAAATATTTATTTAAAGAAGAAACATACATAGAAAACACATTCAAAAACCTACAATACCCATATCATTTCATCCACAATGCAAGAAGAAAGGCATACAAAATATACAAACGAAACAAAACTAATAACACAATCCGCAATAGTAAATCACATGAAAACAGATACATAATACTACCGACCAATTCTGCCACGTCCACGATCCAGAATAACCTATCCCATCTAAATAATCTAGAAATAGTCACAAACACCTCCAAAACCATTATAGATATACTAAGATCTTCAAACAATAATAGCACTAATATTTCTGAAGCAGGCATTTATAAAATAAATTGCCAAAACTGCTCCTCCCAATATATTGGAGAAACAAGTAGAAGTTTGAAAAAACGCATTTATGAGCACAAAAGAGACCTCACAAAAAACAACTTAGCTCATGCAATAGTCATACATAGAAATAAATACAACCATAATTTTGATTTTAAAAATGCTACACTCATAAAAAAAGAAAATAACTCACTCAGAAGGAAAATTCTGGAGAGTGCCGCCATAGAAAATTATCCAAATATTAATTTACGCCCAGGCTTTTTCCCTATTTCAACTTTCTTAACAAAATTAATGCTCTTACAAACAAATATGCACAACAGATTCATAAAATCGAAAGAAAATGGTTGAATACATCAACACAGATATAATGACAATATTCTCCACACGTGACAATCTCTGACGTTATTTTTCATTTAAAAAATATGAAAATAGCGTGTCTCTACATTCCAGTTGCTAGGTACATTCTGTTTTTGTTTTTATTAGTTATGTTGTTCATTTAATTTCATTTTTCGTATTTTGCTTTGATAAAGTCCACATTGGACGAAACGCGTCAGCAATTACCAGTTTTCCTACTGTCATTTTTATTCATAAATATATATATATATATATATATATATATATATATATATATATATATATATATATATAATACTGAAGTCAATACCAATACCAAGCAACATTCTGTTTCATAACTCAAACTCAATCTTCAGGTCATCTCTTACCAATAAATATAGCATACTTTAAATCTCAAATTGTCATCGTGTAACAGCATGCAATAATTGTCCATCTCATAAAATGTTTAATATCAAATAAACACTAAAGTAATTGAGTTTATTGTTCCAGATTTTCAGATAGGACGTTTAGCCATCTTGATAGCATTTGTCCTTTGTGTTTCACTGTAAAACCATTTGAGTTATTCAGTTAGAAAGAAAACAGGTTAAAATCGTTTTGTGTCAGCTCCACTATATCTTCCCATCTGAGCAATGGTGAGAGGAAAAAGATTATTCAGGCCTTCAGTAATGCTACCAACATTCATAGTCTGGCTTCCATCTTCAATGTTCATTCAAGAACCATCAAGGGAATGGTGAATAAGTTTAAAAAGTTGAGAACAATAGAAAGGAAAACTGGATCAGGAGGCCACAACTGCAAGAGGGATCATCATTTCAACTTAGAGCTTAATACATTCTTATTGTTCAAAGTAGAAGCCAATGATTTTATAAAAGCCTCACATTTCTTTCAATTTTGCTGTTACACAATTTGGACAATTCTGCTGTTACACGCACACACGCACACACACACATACTTCGGACTTACGTACATATATACACATGTGAGGGAAGTCTGTCTCTGTGTGCACACGCTCACATATACACGTATATGTATAAAAACACGCTTCGATAGATAGATAGATAGATAGATAGATAGATAGATAGATAGATAGATAGATAGATAGATATGTGTGTATGTCTGTCTCTGTGTTCACTCACATACTTGTGTTTGTGCGTGTGTTTACTGACTGCATGGCTGTTATAGAATTACAAGTACACATCAACAAGTCCAGAGTCGAATCTTCGTGCACTAAAACATGTAAAACAAATCGTAAAGATTGCTTCTTAGTAAAAAAAAAAAAAACAAAACAAATGGAAACAATTCCTTGAGATTTTTGCACAGAAACTCGACTCCGCGTCTAAGAAAAGAAGTAATATGCCAGTGTATCTAATTTGGAGCGTCAAGCATACGAGATCAGCACAAAAGGAAAGCCTTTTTTCTTTCTGTTTGTATTTATTTTCGCAACATGTCTCTGGCAGTCTATAGATCGTCCAGACACTGTTATTTTTGCTGGTGTAGACTGTGTTACGCATTCTCCGCAGGTATGTTCGTGGGAAGGGTTATTTGCATACGATTTGGGAGTGGGGGAGCGTGTGACGTCGAGGGTCCATCAGAGAAGAGATGTCGTGATTAAAGTTGTATGAAACGAGAGACGGAATCGGAAGGAAAAGTCGAAATTAATGTACAACGGAGATAAGAGAGTTGAAAGATGGCAAAGGTGAAAATAAATTAAGTTGAATTAACTCCGAGCCGACAATTAGTCGAAATAATTTAAAGTTGGAAAAGGAAAATAGAAAGTATAGTTTTCCAAATAAGGAGATAGTAATAAGAATTGATGCAACGTATTTTTTTTATATATATTAAAAAGTAAAAATTAAAATTATTATTAGAATATTTTTTCTGGTGGACAAACTGTTGATAAAAAATAACGTAGCCTTAGGTACCTGAGCAGACGTTTAATTTTTGAGGAAATTCTTCGACCACAAACCCTAGTTCATTCATGCCTCCCACTTATTAATTGCGTTTTTTCTGACCCTTTAATATTTTATCCCTACTTTTACATAAGGTATTCGATTGTTTCATATTAAAAAAATATTTTGACCCCACAAATACTAACATCTCCCTTTATTTGAAACTCCTACGAAGATCCAGATAAGAGTGGATAGACTGTCAAACAAAGTAAAAGATGCGAAATTTACGAAAGTAAGGTGAAAAACAAAACCTATATAAAAAGCGAGATAATTAAAGAAAATACAAAAAAAAAGGTTAAAGGTCAAATTGACATCTGATATAAAAAATCACCCACTTTCTGTTATTAACTGGCACAAAAAAAGGCCTATTAATTTTAACACCTCCAAATAGATAACTTTTTCTGCCTTTCATCAGTATGGATGATGCTCACCTACAGGAGAGGGTATGCTTGGGCGTTCTCAGACAATAGTTTTCAGCTGACAAGAAGTTGAAAGATTATATAGAATCATTTACGAGATTTACTGCTTGAAAAGTTGATTCAATATAGCTTCCTAGAGAATTTATCTCGTCCGAATTTATCTTACATATTTATAAAACTATCATATGTTTTAATATTGCTGCCTCATCTGGTGTGGTGCCCCTGATATATATTTACATGTAGTTGATACAATCCAAAGAAAAATCAGCAATGATATTGGCCCTGGCATGGCATCACGGTTTCAGTCACCTTCCTACCACCGTAATGTAGCTTCCCTATATTTGCTTGATAATTGTTCTTATGAACTTTCTCCGATATTACCTTGTGCAAATTAAATGAAACAAAACGAATAATTCCATTATTATTTACTTTTTCTTCGTATTTTTTCCAATGAAACATGACCTAGTGCACATGTTAGTACTTCGTATGTCAATTCCACGAAGTAGTTCCTTGCAGATTGATCAGAGATTCTCGATTGGATTTAAATCAAGAGAGTTTCCAGGCTAATCTAGTACTTTGATTTACTCACCGGTAAGGGATGGCAGTGTGTTCGTGCAGCTAATCGACAGTCGAGACAACAGTATTTGGGTGTGATAAAAATCTGATGCAATCACGGTTGACGCAATATTTTTCAAGGCCAAACAAATTTCATCACACATGCCCAAAATACATTCATATTACTGCACATCACTGAAAATGATCTAATCTGCTCAAAAATAGAAATCGATTACATTCTGTCACTCCAGTGAGTCTAAAACTGACGGTATGGTGAAAGAAAGGAAATCAAAGCGGTTGTTTCAATTAATTTACACAGGGATGTAGACATTATAAATTTAAATATAGTGCTAGATTGGCAGTAAAGTCTCATGATAGTACATTTAAAATGGTTATATGTAACCGTAAGTTCTATGCTAATAGCTTCTTCTGCCGCACTTCTTGCTTGTGAAATTCTCTACCGGCTTCTTTCTCCCCAGTTAATTTTGATCATCAAAAATGCAATGTCAATCATTGTCTTCGATATTCTTAATTTCTGTTCTTTTATTGTTCTCTCTATCTAATAGTGTTTTTTTTTCTTATATTCTCTATCACTTATTAACCCTTTGCATCTTAGTGGCTTTATTGCATTGCTTGGGGTGAAATGATTTTAAAAATTACATGTCCTATAAATTTCAGTTTTCTCTTTCTGAGAAGCTCTGATTCCACTGCATGTCTAGCTAGAGAAAATATATAAATTCATAATGTGTTGTATGTATAATGAAGAACCCAATTCTGAAACATTACAAACCTCACCAGAATTACGACAAGGAAATTAGTGTATAGTTAAAATCAATTAAATTTGTTTAAGAAATCTTTTATCTAATTTTTTTACGGTTCGAACCATTTTTCTGTTTTTCGGGGAAATTTTGAACATAACTTGTTTAATGTCTTCTAAGCGCTTTCGTCTTTCATATAATTTTACCAAAGGGTTTTACATTTTGTTAATGTTGTTGATAATACTTTTGTTAGTTTTTGTTTTGAGAGTATTGTGTCGTTTGTGTCATGCATCATGCCCTAAGGCCATGTGTACCTTTTATATATATATATATATATATATATATATATATATATATATATATATATATATATATGTATGTATATGTATGATATGATATGATATTTCCATATGAAAGGCTTTAAACACTAATATTCCATGGTTATAATTTTTATTACATTGGAATCATAATCACGATTCAATTCATCAGACCTACAAATTCAAATTCGGGATTTGTGGGTCTGATGAATTGGATCATGATTACGATTTCAATCTAATAAATTATAAACATGGAATATTAGTGTTTGAGCCTTTTATATTATATTCTTACTCTGTCCTGGACATTCAGCTCTACCTAGATTCTATCCTCTTAGAAATATATAATAATATATATATATATATATATATATATATATATATATATATATATATATATATATATATACATACATATATATATATATATATATATATATATATAAATATAATTGTTCACCGTTAAGAATAGCTCTACTATGATTAATAGATAATTAAATCTTTTATTTATCTATTAATTGTAGCAGAGCAATTCTTAACATAGATCAATTTATTTGCAAAATTTGCTCGACTTAAACGCATTAATATACAATTTATTCTTTGATGTGTTTTGTTAAGTAGACGATTTTTGATATTACTATGCACAGACACACACATACATATATATATATATATATATATATATATATGTATATATATATATATATATTTCTTTTGTGCGGTTCAGAGTCGTGGACTCTATACATGTACCATATACGCCAGCTGGATGTTTTCCATAAAAGTTGTCTGCGTACCATCTGTGGAGTTAACCTTCAAGATGGGACATCTATCGTAGACCTATTTAACAGGTGTAATACTAGAGGAATTGAGACTTTTCTCATACAATCTCATTTCCGGTCGACTGATCATGTCTTGAGAATGTCTGATGACAGGATACCCAAGATCCTAATGTAGAGCCCGTTAGAAAGCAGTTTTAAATTGAAATCATCATCCGGGCCGTTACGAAGAACTGCTAATGTACTGATTTTGTTTCATTTTAAGGTAAGAATCACATAACAGTATAATATTATATATTATAGTATTCATTTACATAACATTGCTATGATATATAGAAATTTATATATCATTCACAAAACACACACACACGCACGCACACACACACATATATATATATAATTATTTATTTAAAAATTATAACATAATAGTGATTTTACAATTATATAATATAATTATTATTATATTATTATATTATTTTATAATATATAATTAATTATAATTATATAATATAATTATAACATAATAGTGATTTTATAACATATTTATGTTATAATTTTAAATAAATAATTATATTCGCTCTACACTATATTGAACACTCTTTTAAGAATAGTAATTGTTGGTTATTGGAATTTATTCCGTATACACCAATCCTATACTTGATATATATATATATATATATATATATATATATATATATATATATATATATATATATATATATATATATTCATATTATTCTCAAACATGTCTCATTGAATAATATAGACATGTGTCTATTTTTACAGCGATCGTTTCTAGTTCTCTAATCAGTTTCCAGTGTGCTTTTTTTTAAATCACCATCACAACGGAATTCAGATTTTATCGCAGTTGCAATAGGCTTTTCTTTGTAATTCGTCCCTGAAGATGATCTTGGAAAAAATCGAAACTATTTTCCTTAGAAAAAAACTACTGCACCTTCCTTGATGAATATCATCATAACATCAACTGATTAGAGAACTGCAAAGGATCAGTATAAAACTAAATGGACACAATATGCCTATATTATTCAATGAAATGTATGGTTAAAGTGGTTTGTTAGTATAAATACCTAGGATTTTATTGAATATCTATTCTGAGGATCGGTCCTGTGTTTGATATTATTTTTTTATTCCTTAAATATATCAATGTATATATTCACTGTATTTAAATATATTCCTTTAACTATCAACTAAAAAAATCTGACACCTTATGAAATATTAAACTGGCTTCATTTCAAAGAGACTGGAGACGTTAAATCTTTTATGGATAAGTTTGGAACACAAAAGCAAATCTCGAATTCTATTTCAAATTTAGCTTAAAAGAACTTTGAAATTAATCATTTAAATCCAGTTCGAGCCACTGTTTACATTGATTTTTTTTTCCAATGTGATAGCGGCCTAAATTTATTTTTTAGAATAATCAACTCATGTTTTAAAGACACGGTCGCATGAAAATAGAGGTTAGTTAAATGGCATCTAGAAGGCTGATGATCATGAGTTCAGTCCCTATGTTAGGCGGTGAAATTTGTATTCTCTCGTTTAATGGATAAAAAAAATGGCATGACAAGGAGAATCTATACTTTGAAAATTTAACTAATGCGAGATAACAATTTCTACAGACAAGCGGAAGGTGAACAGTTCATATCTGCCGATTAAAATATTCAGTTTCCCAATCCAAAATGGAAGCAAATATCATAGCTGTCTAAAGAATCTGAAAGGCAGAACACAGTCGAAAATTTGTGATTATAGCAATCAGAAAAAGGCAGAATAATAACATAATATAATATTATAATGTAAATGGAAGTAATTATGTATTGCAACACTGGAAATTGATTCAGTCAAACAAGGCAGAACTATTCTTGAATGGTATAAAACTGCGACTATAATTAGTTTATCATCTCTTCTCTCCAAGATTGTTTCGGTCCTCATTTAATTTCAGTTAAATTGGGAAAGATAGCAAAGAGGGAATTTCGGTTTTCCATGAGCTTTCGTTTAAAAATCGAGCTTTTCTCTATATGCAGTAGACTTTGAACCAGGGATGTTAACATGTCATTTCTGTATCGCATTGTTACAGGTGATGAAAAATGGGTTTTGCATATCAAGGGAAAGTAAAAAAAAAAAAAAAAAAGACAGTGTTCATCACAGAAGGAAATCCGGTTCAAAAACCAAAACCAGGATTCCGCAAAAGTTCTTGTTTTGTGTCTGTGGCATATGTATATCATCTTTCATTATGAACCGCTGGAACACAGGAGGAATGGTAGCCTTCAGTGTGGTAATGCAAGGACACAATCTGCGAAACAAATCTACGAAAAAGGAAGATCGTTAGGAGAGTGGTTCTTCATGGTAGAACGTTTCACAAGTGATAGAATATTTCACAAGTTGTGAGACGTTTCGCAAATGGTAGAAAATTCCACAAAAGGTAGAAAATTTCACAAATGTTAGAAAATTTCAAAAGTGGTGGAATATTTTTAGAATGATAGAACCTTACACAAGTGGTAGAACATACAGAATCGAAATTGAAAATAGTTATTTACACGATTTTGAGCGCGCAAAATCAGATTTCACGAATTGTAGAATTGAAAACATCCCTTCTTTTGGCGTTCAAATGTTGAAAATAAAGCTAATTCAATTTTTGGCAACTAATATCAAAGAAATTTAATTTAAATTTGTTTTTTTTTATACGTTTTTTTGGTAAAACGGACTTTCCGAATCACATAATAGTAAGAAAATTGGTTATAGAATCCATTAATATTTGAAACAGTTGTAAATAATAATTCAAAATTTATTGTTACTGTACTGTAAACGTGATCAGATTTCGTTTTTGTTTTTTCATCTTCTCTATACAAGCACTGAATTGTGTGTAAAATACCGATGAAGTATTACATCCTTTGACGAATATAAAAACATAACAGTCTTCCAATGTTTGGCAGGGGATAGAATTAACTTCACGTCCATTGTCAAGTTTGACATGTTCCAATCTCTTTGATAATTGTAGAGATTTGGCATCGGTATAAAATTTGTAATGTACAATGAACGAAACCTATCCGAAGTAGTGGTGTTTCTGACAGTAGGCTGATAATGAAATTATCGGTAATGGATGGAGTTATTGACACTGAGTAAGCTTATCTAAGTCTGGCACAAAATCGTGTATAAGGTCACCGGATGAATCGTAAGAGTTTGATAGGCCAGATTGCTAATCATCTCGGCGAAACACTCAACGGGAAGATAGATTAATTGTTTTTTTGGTTTTTTTTTTTTGGTTTTTTTTGTTGCTGTTTTTTGCAGCTTATCTACATTTGTTGTTTATTTAAAGCCAGAAAATATTGTAAGAGTTTTTTTTATAGATAATAATGGTCTTCTGATACACGTCCAAATAATAAGCCCATAGCTAGGGTAAAAGAGGTGGCTACATATCTATACCAAGGGTATTTGCGCTAAGTGAATATGATGAACCTGACTGAAACTGTCCATTACATCAAGCTTGCAGCATCTGGTATACCCATGAAATCTACCATCTGGGTAATGATCAGGCTGGGCGTCGCTTTACTTCGGTGATAATACGAAAACCAGTGTTTCAGCGTAATATGGCCGTAAGCCATCTCTATTAGAAGGAAATATATATATATATTTTCATCCACAGACAGACTGTTTCGCTGTATCACAGCTCATCAGTGTGGCTAGACATCCGGTTGCCTCTAGCTAAGATCGAAAGCCGATTGAATTGGCGTCAGTCGGGGATTCTACCACTAAGCCGTTGATGAAGGTGAATTTTAAGTGTATTTATTTTTAGATAAACACACAGTGACTGAGAGAACTCAATTCGATTTACCGAAGAGTCATGCATTATTAGCCGTAATAGTCACTGTTTACAAACTCACACTTCCTCCCCAGAGAGCTCAACCGAAATAAATTTTTCAGGAACATATATATTGTCATCCACAGACAGACTGTTTCGCTGTATCACAGCTCATCAGTGTAGCTAGACATCTGGCTGCCTCTAGCTAGGATCGAAACCCGATAGAATTGGCGTGAGTCTAAGTGATGAAGGTGAATTTTAATTGTATTTATTTTTAGGTAAACACACAGTGACTGAGAGAACTCAATTCGATTTACTGAAGAGTGTATATATATATATATATATATATATATATATATAGTTCCTTATAATATATATACAGTATATATATATATATATATATATATATATATATATATATATATATATATAGTTCCTTCTCATAGAGATGGCTTACGGCCATGTACCGATTATATATATATATATATATATATATATATATATATATATATATATATATATATATGATGGGTAAACGCGTTTGATTTGACATCCCTTCTTAATCTTTTGTCGGTTGCTATTAATTTCACTAAGACAAATAAAGAACACAAAAAAGAATTTAAAATATTTTAGGAGAATAAAAACTAAAAAAATAACCCTTGCGCAGCCAGTCCATCCTTCAATCAAAAATGTTGTAAATTAGTATTTATTACTTATTATTACTTATTATAAATACTCTTATTAATTATTATGATTATATTGATTATTATGATTACATTCATTATTATGTCATAATATTCACAATTATTATCTCATAACATATGCTATGTAATGTCTATTTTTCTTTACTATGATTAAAAATAAAATATCATTTGCATATGATTTGGTGGTAACTTTCCTTCCTCTCCCGTTCTTCGCGTTTGCCTGGTCATCTGACCCCTAACAGCCAATCAGTGATGTCCGAGTCTGTTCATCCAAACGTTTTGACCGTATAGATTAGCTGCTCCCCGGACACGATAGAAAAAACACGACTTCTTGTAACAAGAAGTGTTAGATTTGTGCAGTAAAGGCAGATATATATAATATTCGCTAGCTTTCCATTCCTTGATCGGAGAGAAGTCATGTTAAATATTTTTTGTTTTCACGACGTCTCTTCTTTATTACGTTATTTTTCTTTTTCATGTTTGGTGAAAATAGCGCTATCTACAGCATATACTATTGAATCTGCCCGCATATCTAGCTAGCACTGCGAATTATTAATATTAGTTTATCCTTTATGGTATCTGTTGTTGTAAACCCTCTTACAGTATAATGAACTCTTCCTTCTCTCATAAATAGAAACTGCGATAGTCGGATAATGGTGGAAGAGGGTGAAGTGGAGTGGAGTAGTAGACGCAGTGCTAATCTACTTATTACTAACTCTATTGTTTTGTATATATCTTCAGTAAACTTTTTTAACCTACATTCGTCTTCCATGTCTTTCTTTCTGACCCCTAAACAAGGCCACAACAGTATCGCTCACTAACTCTGCAATATAAATTTTAATAAACCTTCATACACTAAAAATATACGCAAGGGTGGCTACATATGCTGGTATAAAATTCGTAATGATATAGTATTCGTAATACTAGATGTGTGGATGAAGGAAACCTTTGCTATGGTTTGAAATCACGAACTTTCTTTTAGAAGAATTATTTCTTAGGAATGTATTTAAAAAGATAACACGACACAGTAGCCTTACTCTATGCCACTGAGCTATGCCTGTAAGTTCGACCAGATCATAGAATTCAATGCACGCGAAAAGCCACTTAGGACCTCAGAATAAGACAGCCAAAGAAACGTCCTCCCAACTGAATTCAGATGCAAATCCGATGGAAAGAAAGATCAGAGTGATTATTTTTCTTGGGGAAAACTTTGCTTTTACGAATAATAGACATCGGCCTTTCGTATGGCGACCGATAAAAACCTCCACTTTTCATCCTCTACAGAAATGACGGCATCTCTGTTTGTTCTACTTAACCTAGATGTCGCGTCGTCGGTAAGGACGATAGAGATATGGTATTTTACAAATGATTTTTTTTAAGTGCCCTATTCACAAATAAAGATACACACGCACATCCACGCACATACGCACATGTCCCCTCGCCATCAATGGAGACTCGAGACGGATGGCTTTAAACAGAGCTAAAGAGATCACAGAATAGTTTACCCCCACAACTACCGTGCTTTTATCTAATGTTCTCTAATGGTTTTAATGCAGTTTTCGATTTTCGATAGGCTAATGATGAGCAGATTTCGTAAAGGCAGGAGAAATGTAATCGGTAATGGAAGTTCGACTTCCCACCCAGCCTGTTTTGTTTCTTTTATTTTTTTCCTGCATATGGGCTAAAATGACACACACACACACACGTGTATATATATATATATATATATATATATATATATATATATATATACAAATATAAATATATATATAAATAAATATAAATATACATATATATGTGTATATATATATATGTGTGTGTGTGTGTGTGTGTGTGTGAATGTATTCCGGTTTTTCTTTTGAATTTGTAGGTCTGATGAATTGATCGTAATTACGATTCCAATGTAATAAATTATATCCATGGAATATTAATGTTTGAGCCTTTTATATTATATTCTTGCTCTGTCCTGAACATTAAGTTCTACCTAGTTTCTATCCTATTAAAAATATATATATATATATATATATATATATATATATATATATATATATTGACTACTAATATTATATATATATATTGACCACTAATATTATCAATACATATATATATATATATATATATATATATATATATTGACCACTAATATATATATATATATATATATATATATATATATATATATATATATATATATATATATATTTGCTCTCAATACCCAAATGGCTATATAGATAGAGATATATGGCTGCAGATATATTAAAATTTGTGGAATCAGCCAAGTCCGGATTCTAGTTGAGTTCATTACATTTACTTGCGTTTTAATACGCTTGGGAAAGTGGTGACTCTTTTCACCGCCACCTCCTAACTATAGGTGAATAGCAGGTTAGAGTGGGTTCTATAGCCTTGGGTTGCAACCGGTCTCAGAGAGGTAAAACTTTGTGTTGAGTGCTAGTGTTGGTAAAATAGTGCTCGATGTAATAAAACAGAGCTATAAACTATATATTTGTAAATATACATTTTTTTCTTCATAATCCCGCAATATTCCGAAGGTTGCTTTTTGCATGAAGCTCCGTGTCGTTCTACCGGAAGATGAAAATAGTGGCCTAAGAAAAGTTTTTAGCCAGGGGAAATAAACTACACCCAATTTCAAAATTTAATTTCGTAATCCCAACTCAACATAAACAATATTTGGAACTAGTATGGTGTAGGTCGTCCGTTTGCCTTTTTTTAATGTTTGTATTTTTCATGGATTTGATCAAGTTATCAACAATCGTCTGATCCATATTTTGCCACTCCTTTAGCAATGTTTCGTTAAGAGTTGCCACTGATGTGATATTGGTTGCATGCTCACGAAGTCTTCGGTGAAGATACTCCCAAAACGTGCTCTATCGGATTTATGTCAGGACTTCGGGCTACCCAAGGCTTTGACTTGATTTCTTGCGATTCCTTTCTGGCCTTTGCTACTTTTCTTGTATAACATGGCGCCCCATCTCCTTGAAAAGGGTAGACATTCATGTCAATCTGATTGGTTTCAAATAGTGGGAGTAGACCTTTCCCTAATATTTGACAGTATTTTGGACTATTCAACTCCTCATCAATAACAATCCGCTCAGATTTCTCTCTAAACCAGACAGCGCCCCATACCATTACTCCAATCCCTGCATGTTTCACGGTCACCCGCAGACATTCAATGTTCCAAGTCTCATTCTGATTTCTCTAAACATAAACCTGTCTCGAATTCGAATATTGGCAGCATTTACTTTTATGTGAACAAATTACAGACTGCCAAAATTCATAATATTTGCACTCGAATTCTCTCACCCAGTCCATACGCCTGTTTCTGTTAAACTCTAAAATCAAGGGTTTCTTTCTTGCAACACTTCTTTGAAAAGCCTAGCTCTTTCAGCGTCTTTCGCACCGCATGTTGCGATATTTCCATATTGTTGGCGACACTTCCATTTTGTTGACAACATCTTTGACGCCCTGAGGACGGTTTCTCATGACTTCTGTCTTCAGCGCCTTTCTCGTTCGCTCAGACACGATGCTTGGTTTTCCTGAACTTTGTTCATCACGACAATGGCCTTCTTCATTAAATTTCTTGACAATATTATTAACCGTTTGATGATTAACCTGGAAAAACCTATCAATTTCTATATTTGACTGGCCATTCTGATGCCAGCCTATTATTTTCCCTCAATGAAATTTACCAATTTCCTTACTTCCAAGAACTTTCATTGCAAAATATAAGTCAACTATTGTTCATAGATGAGAGTAGCTTGATACTAAAACGGTATTATCTGAAAAAAGAAGAGACGTTATTACACAAGCTAAAATTACTGTAATCAAGGGTGGCTAAAAACATATATATATATATATATATATATATGCAGTGGGCTATAATAATGTTCTATATATCCTAGATTAAAAAGACTACATATAATGAGAGCACTAATAATAACAAAGAAAAAGCCAACACTCAATAACATCAACTATGAACACACCCGAAGTGTGCTGACCGTGTTTGGAAAATAATTTTAAAAAATCATTCCCACCCTTCTAGAAACATATATAAAAATCTACATATTCAGCTAAAAATAGAAAATAAAAAACATCCTTGATAATGTCTAAAATAATAGCCGAAAGGGCCCAGATATATTGAACATTTGAACAGTTTTTACACACTTTATATTCAGAAATCACTTATACGAACACAAGAAAACTTGAATAAGAAGCCTAATCTCCGTACCTTGTCAGTCGTATTTAATGAAACTTGTATATATATAAATATATATCTATATAAAATACAATGTGGAATCTGGTTTAAAATTTCAATTATGCGATAAAGCAAGCTATAAAACATCGTAGAGATCAATATATTAAAAATGTCATCATATTTTTTCGGATAAACTCGCAAAGATCCCATTAATGTCATAACAATAACAACGCGAGCCATCAACTTTCACGTAAAAAGGTTCATCAAAATTTCGCTTTAGATAATAGGTCCCTGTTCTATTTTTCTCAAGCAAATTGTTTGTTTCAAACGAAACACGAAGTGTTCTATCTCATCTTTTGACAATGACAAATCTTTGACAAGCTCTTTCAATTGTTCTTGTGTGGGAAGAACTGGGCCTATTTTTTCTCTTCTGCCTGCCATTCGGAATTTTCAAGTGTATCCCGAAATAAATATTGAAAACATACATTCGTTAATATCTACTTGATAATCAAAGCAACTGAATCAATCTTCGAATGGGACAGGAACATTTAGTATTTGACATCGTCGTAAGATCTGGACCCAAATTAATAAGAGTAGATAGGTTCGCCTATTGTCCGGTTCACACTCCTCCTCATTCTTTTGAACAGGGGTAGAGGTTCCTTCTAATGTCTTTTCATTCTCTTTCTCTTCCCATATTTTAGTAGCGTTATTGCCTTGTTTGGGGTGAATTGATTAAACAAAAATCACGTAAACGATTTCTCTCCGTCCACAAACTATGAGAAATATACTAAACTAACAGATTTATTGAGGAATTAGATGTTTTCTTCAGAATATTATAGGGTACGCTTAAGGGAAGTACATACATACTTGTAAAATATTTTGTTAATGATTAATGATCATATGAATTAAATGTTGAATTTAAAGCTCATTCTGGGGTGTTCAGTATAATTTGTTTCTGTAATCCTAACGCCGGTGCAGTCTCTATAGGATTATGCGAGAATATCGAATAGTTTCTTGCTAAAGTTAAAAGAAACAGCATCCTCACCTGAAATACAACGGGACGATAATCAATAAGTAGAACATTGAGAAAATAAGTGGGTGGCAAATTGACAAGAGGAATGAATTAAAAACTGACAAATTCAATGGCTAAAATAAATGAATGAAAACTTAATAAAAATAATATCACTCAATATATATATTTTTGGTGTTGGTGGGAAATGTAATGGGTGGAAAGATGTTAAGCAAGAGCAATACTAGCCTAACATGCAATAAAAATGTATAAACAAATATAGGTAAAATATTCATTATTTCTCATAACAGTAATTTTAAATTAACAGAAAAGTATTTTGTATGTTTTCTGGTAGGGTTACATAGCATAATGCATATAGTCTGTATTGGCTGATTTTATTGTGCTTGGTAGGAGAATTTCACCGATTACTTGTCAGTTAAGGAAAGAAATATAAAAAAGAGACTTTCAAATCAAAGCAGTTTCGACAGTGATTGCTACTGAAAAACTTGAGAGTGAGAAACACCTTTGCCAAAAACAGCAACAAAAAAAAAATCTCGCCTAGTCGCCATTTCGTTAATTCACGGTCGAATGTAAAGTCACTCAATACTGCCACATACTTCCTCTTCTTTTTTGCTTTTTTTGTGACCATCAGCTGACCCTATATTATTTATTTGTCTTTTTTCTTCTTGCCACTGATAAGGGTTTCACACGATGGCAAATCTTGTGAATTCTAGAGAATCAGATATTTATATCTCGTATTTCAGAAACACGTTACATCTTCAAAATCAATGACGACCGCCTACTAGTCAGTCAGTGGTTCCCAAACGATGCGGCGCGCCTCATAGGTGTGGCGGTAGAGGATAGCAAATGTAGAATATTCTACATTCTAATATTTTTCTTTTTTTTTTTTGCAGATAATTGTTAGTAATTTGAAATTTCTCAACGCATAATGTCTTGTAAGGACGATGGTTCAACTGGAAGAAAAAGGAAAAGAAATTCCTTCACGTTACATTAGAAATTAGAGATTATTGAAAAACCGGAGGAACTCCGAATTCGTTGAATATGCAAATTAATAAAAGATTGCAGAATCTGAATGAAACGCTAAAACTTGCGCTTGAAGATGGTCCACTGAAGTCCTCATTTTAAGTCATCCGAAGTGAGAACTTCGGATGACTTAAAATGAGGACTCTAATGAACGCTTTGAAGGAGAGCCCGTCTTTCTTAATACACAATATTTGTACGTCTTTTTTTCCTTTGTTCATTTTCAATTACCAAAACAAGTTTTTTTTTCCTTATGCCTCCACACCCTACTCAAGCCCATATTTACTATTACATACCTACGTAAGCCTTTTTAGAAGTACAGTAATATTTCTCCTCCAAACAAAAAAAATTATTAGGGATAATGATTATTAATGAATTCCTTTATTGATCGAATAATAATTAGTGTCATTATTCGTGTATAATACGCACTCGATTAAAATAGCCACACCTAAACTTGGGCTATTAATTTCTAACCAAAAAAATCATCTTTTGTGTAAAATACTGGTGTTTTAGAATTTATAAGAGCAAATGACGAAGGAAGGGAGTTTAGAGTATTTAACACACACAGAATATACTAAAGGCAGATGAAAGCAGAGAATAACCTACCTAATTGGCTTGTGTAATTTTTTTGCAGAACAGGGATTGGTAGTTGGGCGTAGAGCAAAAAGACAAACCTTGCTCAAAGCTATAAAAATCAGGAAGTTGTGAAGAGCCACGATCGCCCACATCCTGATGGAACACGGCACATAGAAGAAGAGGTAGATAAATTTAATGCACATTTAATTCTTCAACTTTTTATCCGCCTCATATCAACAATGAAAAAGAATTTATGCAGTTTCCATTCTGTTTTGAAACATCAAAATTAAAATCAAAACATGAACACATTGTCAGAAAAAAAGCAAGAAATCTGCGATGAAAATAAGCTAAGACGAAGAATAGTAATATTATAAACAAACACAGTCTAGTGGCTAAGCTGCGTAAAACAGAAGTGTACATTACTACAACTGCATCATAAATTTAACATATCTTATAAATAAGATAATCCACTGAATATTATCAGCTCGGATGACTTAAAAGAATGGACAAATGAAGGCCCTAATGAATTACAAATAAACTCAACGACAGAATTGCTTCAAAATGATTTTCATTGTCAAGAAATAGTGGAAGAATCATATTCTTCCGATAATGATGAAAATATGAAGGGCGTTGAAGAACACTGGGACTCGGTATAGAAAGCTACTGATGAGGTCATCAAATTCACGGAGAAAGAAAATCTTTGTTCAGTCGTACTAAATTCTGCAAGTGCAAGTAATTTTCAGAAATGCCTTACTTTAAAACAATAGAACAGCGAAAAGTAAGCAAAATGAGAAAAGAAATACGAAAGACAATTTAAAATTAAAAAAAATAAGCTATAGTTATATTACATATGCTACATTATATCCAAACTCCACCTCATATCCGAATTACTCTGAAATTCGGATATAAGGACTTCTACTCTATATAATGCCAGCAAAATTTCTAAAAAAATTTACGAAAAGTACTCAAATTACAGTTATATTTAGTATGTCGCTCTCGACAATGAAGATCTATTCCAAAAGAAATATTTATTATTGACAAACTGGACCATAAACATTTCAACGTCGTCTCATTTAACGCGTGTCTGTTTCTCTTGATGCTAGTTTCCCTCTATGCTAAGAAAATTACCATCGTGGGAAATCATTGTCTTTTTTTTTTCAAAAGCAACTGGCATCCGGTTCTAAATACTATACAACTACGACAGCGCGTTATAAATTAGGTTTATGGTGTCATTTGAGTTTCTTTAATATCAATTTTAGCGAAAGGAAATATTTTTTAATGTGTCTCTTGTGGAAAAGTTGGTGTTTATTATGTACGGTCAGATGACAAGAGTAAATACACATATTCTCCAGTAAGGACATTTATTCGATGATATAAACTATTTATGAATATAAATTATGATTAAGCGAAAAAGTTAAAGATTCCTACTCTTTCAGTCGTTAGATTATCGTTGGGATCGTCTTGATAAAGTGGTTACTGTTAAATAATACTGTAGCAGACTCTTATTTTTAGAGAAATTGTATATCTGCTCGGACTTCCTGAGGTTGAGCTTTGAGGTCATATTGAAGACAAAACAAGGAAGTCGATTTTGCTTGGCTGACGATGACCGAAGATTATTTTGTTGAGATACAGTGTCTCTCTGTAGCAATCAAGACGAGAACAATAGTTCGAATAATTTCTTGTCATATGCATTGCTATAAGCTTTCTAAAACAGAAATTATAATCTTGAATTGAGATGAAACTAGTGCTAGTATATCACTATGCTGTATCCATGATAAAACTACAGGATATGGAATACGTAGATACTAAAACACTTCAGATACCTCAGTGTATGGATCAGTTATAAGAAATTAACTATAGGAGAAAAGGGAATTGAATACAGAGCTGACTTGAAGGGGAGTGACTACATCGAATCAATAACTGCATCTAGTGCAAGGAATGTTGGACCACTGCGTCATGCCAGAAATCTTCTATCAAATTTACATTTCTGCCATTCGTCCGTGTATTGAATACTGCTGCCATATAGGATCTGGTGCTACTGCTATTAACCTCAAGATTCTTGATAAAATCCTAAGAAGGATCTGTAGCGTAATCTATCCTGACTTGATATCTCAACTTCAGTCCCTTTCTTACTGACGTGGCAAGGCTTCCCTCTGTCTTTTCTACAAATATTTTCATGACAACAGATCTGACGCGCTTCTTTTTCCCTGGTACCCCGACTATATAGATTTAAGCGTGCTACTACCAGATTAGTAACTAGATCCCACTCGTTTACTGTTGAAATAGCTACATACAGCCGCCAATTATACCCCAACAGTTTCTTTTCACGCACTTCCAGTCTTTTCTCTCATTTTCCCTCTCTGTAAACCCTTCGTACTACTGGCATTTCCGCCTTGCTTCGCGTAAAAGAATTTTTAAAAACAGATTAAACAGTGGCAGAGGTAGCTTCGCCCAATACCTGTTACGAAATGAAAACATCAAACTGAAAACTCGAGTCATGTTTTTAGATACCCTTGTCAGATCAACTGTTATATGGATGCCAAGCATAGCGCCAAACCCGTTCAGATGTGTCTAAACTGTCAGCTGTGTACAACCGCTTACTATGATCAATGGGGAAAAAAAGGCTTTGAGCAAGTAAAGCTTGACCGTCTTGGCAAAGATCATCTTGCTTTGAATATTGTGGACTAGCGCTACAGATTCACAAAGAACTGAAACCATAATCACTTGAAGACTACCAGCAGCGGCAACAACTAAAATGGATAGCACATGTAACTAAGAAAAGAAAATAATAACAAAATCAAGATGTTAATATTCCATAAGACTTCAAATAGAAGGTTCGGGAGGAAACACCCATCCATATTGGAAAGTGTGATAACAGCTACATGATTTGAGAAACCAATACTGGCTGCTCGGTCAGTGAATGCCAAATGTTTCCTTATAGGGAAACAGTTAATATTATCATTACCATTAACATACGGATAGCATGCTAAGGTTGGTTTTTATATGCAAAATGTTTCAACCTTTGTACACTCCGACTTTTTCTTCATATTCGGCAACATTCTTGGAATTTCAAAGCAAAAATTTGATTCATACCACGACGACTGGCCCATCTGTCAAAGAGACATATTTTCTTTGTGTGTTTTGTCTGTTTCTTCTACATTAATCTTTGTTTGTTTAACGGCATATCAACACCTTATGGGTCATTTATTGCCGAAATTTAGTTTTCTTGGGAATTCTAAGTAATAAAAATATGCCATTTCTTTGTTCACAGTTGGTAGATGTTACTCAGCTTTTGTACATATATATGCTTGTGTAGACATAATTATTATGTGTTTTATGTTGTAGTTTTGTTGAGTTTAAGCGTGCTACTAGATTGGTAACTAGGTCCCACTCGTTTAATGTTGAAATAACTAAATGTAGCTGCCAATTATACTCCATCAGTCTCTTTTCTCGCACTTCCAGCCTTTTCCCTCACTTTCCCTCTCTGTAAGCTCTTCGTACTAGTGGCATTTCTGCCTTGCTTAGGGTGAATACAGTTTGATTTAAGAAATTGTAGGGTATTACATGGATTAATGTCATGAAAGAGTGCTTTCATATTGCTTGTTTAGTTGGTTGAATTTGTTTAACAGCATATCAACCTCTATGGGTTATTTAATGCCGAAAATATTTTCAACGCAGTTGTATGCCTTCAAACACAGATAAAATATATTGTTAGTCATTTTGCTATAAAATGTATTGTTGGTAATTCATCTATAAATAAGTATTGTTGGTACTGTGTTCTTTTGTTGTTTTTTTTTGGGGGGGGTGTTTTGTTTGTTTTTTTTTTTCATATAAAAAAGATTTCTGATATTTTTACTATAGAAATATATTTTGATGCTTTCACAGTTTGTTTGTTTTTTTGTTTGTTTCTTTGTTTGGGGTTCTATTTGAACATAGCTAGAACTATAACAGATGCTACCATACCGAGTCAGCGTGAACCTGGGAACAACCGCAATTAAGAAGTGGTACCACGTTCCACAAAACCTCCAATCTCCTGAATTGAGGCTTTGCTACGAAATTTTGTTTATCGTCATATCCAGGAATTATAAAGCATCTAAGCTGTGATACTGAAAGATCGCCTCCGAAGTGCAAGGCAGTTAGCAAAATTTTTGCAACTGATAAATAAGGTCTTTGATGAACCTTGTCAAAGAAAGCGCAACTGATAAGCTCCACTGAAGCACCTCAAAGACCGGAATCCATTGCCAGCAATAGAAAATTCCATGAAACTTTCAGACTTTCAATCGCGAAAGATATTGGCGCGTTTTTAATTGCCTTCTCCACTCTTTGGAATTTAAAGCTTTCTTTCTCTTAATCTGATTGCTATCAAAAGATAAAGAGCATTCTATTTAACCCACATCTGGGGGGGGGAGAGAAGAGAAGAATTTGGGCAAATTTAGATCGGAGAAGATCTATTAAACACTTCATCAAAGAGGCCAGCCTAAAGTTTAATACTGTGAGCTATGGACAAGGAGAAATAACAGATGGCGCTAGCAAATCTTGAGACATAACTAACTCAGACTTAGGTGATTATGGTTGACTAATTCATTTAGCATCTGTCAATTGCCATAGATTCTTGGGAAAGATATCGACGCATTTTTCCATTGCCTTCTCCACGCTTTAGAATTTAGAGTTTTCCTTCTCTTAAATGGATTGCTAACAAAAGATAAAGCGCCTTTTATTTAATCTATATATGGGGGAACAGACGGGTTTCCAAGAGGAATTAGGGCAAGGTCTGTTAACCGCTGCATCAAAAAAGCCAGCCTCAATGAAGTGAGCTGGTATGGATAAGAAGAAATAACGGAAGGCACGAGCAACCCTTCAGACATAACTAACTCGTGGACCCCCTTATTCCAAAAGGAGAACAGACTACGTTACACGAATTGCTCCACACACACCTTGATACCTTCAAATGATAGAACATTGATATTTGTAAACGTGAGATTAAAAAATAAGAGCACAAGAGAGAGGAATTGTTTAAGGTTTCCAGTAGCAATCAGCAGAAATAGAAGTCAAATATTAGAATTAATAAAATAAAGATGGAAATAGGAAAAGAGAGAGAAATTCAATAAAATGGAAAGTCTGTAGAACTTATGTGGTTTTTAATAACTTTTCAGCTGAAAATTTTATTCCGTTGCCAATTATTGATTCAATATATATATATATATATATATATATATATATATATATATATATATATATATACCAGTCTATATCTACGTAGGTAAATATAGGACCTAGCCTATTAAGAAATGAGTGCGTTTATCATATAAAAAATTGAATATAATCACATTGATTGCTAATGTTGTTAACACTTTTCCAACTTGCAAAAGACAGATCTCTATATTCTAATAACTGTGTCAGGCCACGGAAATATTGCTCAGACTTAGCAATATTTCCGTGGCCTCACATAGTATTTTTTTAAGCGTTTTACCCCAAGCAAGTCGAGAAGCCACTAGGACGCAAGGGGTTACAGAAAATTTGGAGCAAGAACAGATAGGAGTGATAGAAGAAAGGATGAGGAGAAGGGTAGTGGATAGATCAAGGCAACCGGAGATGTCGATTGACATTACATTTGAATAGCTGGAGTTTATAGCACTCAGGGAAACTGGAATAGGGAAGGGAGTTCCACTGGCGAGAGGTGCGAGACATGAAGCTACTGGTGTAGAAGAGACGGCTACATTTAGGAGTTTCGTCAGGGAAAGGGTGAGAGCGGGATGCCAGCTTCGTAGAGCGCCGCTTGAACTCATGAAGTCTGGGAACCAGCGAATGCAGCTCTTTGGAGCAATTGCCATGAAAGTATTTGTAAAACAGACAGAGAGAAGCGACGGCGCGTCTGGAAGAAAGTGACTGTAGACGAGATGCCAGAGCAGGGCCAATTAGAATATAAATTATTATATACAGTTATTAGAATATACATTATTAATAGATGTACAATATAACATATATATATATATATATATATATATATATATATATATATATATATATATATATATATATATATATATATATATATATATATATATATATATATATATATATATATATATATATATATATATATATATATATATATATATATATATATATATATATATATATATATATATATATATATATATATATATATATATATATATATATATATATAGAGAGAGAGAGAGAGAGAGAGAGAGAGAGAGATAATATTAGTGGAAAATATACATACATATGCAAAATATATATAAAAATTTCCATACATGTATATTTTCAGAAAAAAAAAAAAAAAAATTTTCCAAGAGGAAGGATCCAGGTAGAACTCAATGTCTAGGACAGAGTAAGGATATACTTACACTTTCTCTAAATTCTGTTTTGATTTCCGGAGTTGTTTTTGTCTGTTTTCATTTTGAATTTGTAGGTCTGATGATTTGGATCGTATTTACGATTCCAATGGAATAAATTATGACCATGGAATATTAGTGTTTAAGCCTTTTTATTATATATATATATATATATATATATATATATATATATATATATATATATATATATATATAAAGGAGACATATTTTTCTAAGTTTTGTACAGTGTGATCCGAAATAAGGTAATGAGAACAATCGAAGAAGAACAAGTAATGCAAAACACATGTACTGAAATTCAGTTTATTCACGTTCATTCACGCTGATACACAACAAGAAGGTATGTATAAACACCAACATTTTCGTGTCAGCAATCTGAAATGGAAAATTATACTATACCGGGGTAATAAAACTTTTGTGCCACCCTGTAAAATATTAAGGCCGGTAAATGGAAATAAATAAATATTATATATGCAGACACACATATATATATATATGTATGAGTCCCGACGGACGACCATGTATGTATATGTGTCTGCATACATCGATGTTTGCGTTAGTACGATGACACAACGACGAAGTTTCCCCCACCACTTCCACAATAACACCAATACGCGCAATCTACATAAACTCAAATTTTTTTAAAAATTAATCAGTTTGTCTGACGATCGCTAAAGCGTGAAACCCAGGGTCACAAACTCACATCTATCCAACCAAATATATATATATATATATATATATATATATATATATATATATATATATTAATTATTTAAAAATATGATTCCAAATCGCGACATAAGAAGTCCCATGTTTCAAAACAAGAGCCGAAAACTTCAATATAATTATTTAAATTAAATTGAGTTAAAATAAGCCCTGTTCCATCTTCAAGCGAAATTTTTTTTGGAATAACGTGTTTCTGAAATTTACGTGTTTCAAAAATTGAAATCAAAATTTCCATGGTAACAGCTAGGGCGAATTGTTTAAGTTGGGTAGGCGGGTGTTGGGTATTAATAATAAGTATCAGTATAGAGTTACTTTCGTAGATGTCAAGTCAGAGAAAGGTGGGGGTGTCTAAATTTGAAACGGAAGATGTATTAACCCTCGTCTAGTTTATGGAGATATATTTATTTATTTTTTATGAAAGGGATTTGTGCATATAAAAAACTGTCGTAACGTTTGTTTTTTGACGACTTCATAAAGGGTTATCTTTTTTTTTTTTTAGGTATTTAAACTATTTATTTGGGCTATGGATTATGAAGGGTGTTATATTGTATGCATGTTTTTAGTTAATTATTCAAACCATGAATCTGATCAGTGGGCTATGGATTAAACAAGTTATTATATTGTATGCTAGTTTTTAGCTAATAATTCAAACCAAAAATCTGATGATGCCTACAAAAAACCGTTAACTCGTGTCTATTGTTTAATAGATTATTAATATTTAGAAGCTTAATTATGTGCAATTTCTCATGGAGGCATAAAGGGCATGGGTCATCCCAAGTTTTACATGTTCTAGCCTTAAAAAATTATAAACAAGGGTTATTATCAATTTAATTTAAATAATTATATTGAAGTTTTCGGCTCTTGTTTTGAAACATGGGACTTCTTATGTCGCGATTTGGAATCATATTTTTAAATAAATAATTATATTTATGCTCTACTTTTGTATCGAGCACTATTTTTAAAAATAATAACTAAAATACTAAGGGACTTTGGATTATTTACCTAACCAGTTCCTTCCTATTTTATATATATTTTCATATATATATATATATATATATATATGCGGCCATGTTCGTAGGTGTCGTTATTGAGTGATAGTTTGTCGTGTTTTCATAAATTACAACAGACATCAGATAATAGCGGAATGTATATGCTGAAACGATCGAGAAAACCAACAGTATTGGCAATTTCACTAAGCACTAAGTCTTCAAAAAAGAACAGGAAAAAATTAAACAAAACGTAACAAAATATTCCTTCTGTGTCATATTTAACGAAAAATGTATATATATTAAGATATCAAACTAGGTATGAGAGGCGCCCAAGGTATCAGGTTGCTATTTAAACAGTAATGAACAGTGAAAGACAAGGTATTAAAATGTAAAAATTGTTCAAAGAGCATAGATAACAATTGATATATCCAAAATGTGGCCTATGTTTAGGTAAATTAAATAATTACTCTACTGAGATTACAAAAATTAATATTGCCAATATAAAAGTAAATCATTTACAATTCATTGTATATTTTTAGCAACATGTAGAAAATCCGCAGTTCGATAAAGGGTTATAATTTTCATCTTAGGCATGAATCTCCGGATGTTTTTTACTTCAGTTCTACTCATCCCCTCCCAGGTCCATAGTTGCTGTTCCAAGCCACATTTGATAAAAATTTGTTGTTTTTATCAAATATGGCTTTATCAGTGAAGATCTCTGTTTTATTTGTATGAAAAAAAACTTTCACTATATATTTTCCTCATCCAACTCTCAGATTAATACACTGATTTCTATTGAACGTATTAAAATTATTTTCATGTATTTCAGACCTTTCTAGAGAATATTTTTCTGAATCTTGATAAACTCTCTGCCCGAATAATTATTCACAACACTTGCTGGGAATAAATCCCCCTACCACACACACAGACACACACACATATCTTTTGTATTTGGTCGGGAATTCATTATTTATACAATAGATCAAAAAAGATTTTTAGGTAGCGTTCACTTTAATTTGAACATCAGTTGTCCAATGGATTTATAATATTAAAATGATGTGAATTGAAGAAAAAAATTAAAATAAAAACATTCTCAAATTCGTTGCCTTGTCGATGTGTTCAGGTGTTTCGAAGCCTTTAGCGAAATATAAAGCCTCAAGAAGACCTTCTTTTTAAATATGCAGGAATAAAAAGTTTTTTTATGTTATATTTTATGACAACATATTTATGTCCATTTTTAATTTTGGGTAACCAACAAATGCACTCACGTGAGTCCTCCTATTGATTCTCCTTGGGTTGCGACCTTTAATGAGTTAATATATGTAACTGTATATGCGTGCGTTAGCGTGCATAAACAGGTAAGCGAAATAACTATTGACTTAATCATTATATATATATATATATATATATATATATATATATATATATATATATATATATATATATATATATGATTGGTGTATACGGAATAAATTCCAAAAACCAACAATTACTATTCTTAAAAGAATGCTCAATCGAGCTATTATAAGATTACTTCGTTGTCAAGTTTTTTTGTAAAAACGTTTTCCCCTTACGAAAGATCGTTAATTAATTTGAAACTTTTAAAACCATTTATTTTACATTCAACATCCTCACTTGATAAGACACCGGGGGTGGTGAAACAAAATGGCTATTTTTGTAGTGATTTTATAACATATTTATGTTATAATTTTAAATAAATAATTATATATATATATATATATATATATATATATATATATATATATATATATATATATATATATATATATATATATATACTATATTTATATATATATATATATATATACTTTAAATATAAATATATATATATTTATATATATATATATATATATATATATATATACATACTTTCAATATATATATATATACTTTCAATATATATAAATATATAAATTTCAAAAAATATATGTAGTTAAAAATGAAAGAATTGTCGACGTCAGACGTTTCGGTTTTATATATATTTTAAAATATATATTTTATCCAAGAGTAAATATATAAAAGATCAGCTATATTTTCAATATATAAAAGTTCGTATATATATAAAAAACGAATTTAGGTTTGTGTTTTTCACAGTTTCAAATGGATATAAACTTATATATATATATATATATATTTTATGTATTTTTGTTTGTTTTTCAAAATTTCTACATACTTTCAATATATATATATATATATATATATATATTTATATATATATATATATATATATATATATATATATATATATATATATATATATATTTCAATATATATATATATATTTTCAATATATATATATATATATATATATATATATCAATATATATATATATATATATATAATATATATATATATATATACTTTTATATATATATATATATATATATACTTTCAATATATATATATATATATATATATATATATATATATATATATATATATATATATATATATATATACTTTCATTATATATATATACACATTACATATATATATATATGTGTGTGTGTGTATGGATACAGAGTGCGATGGATAAATCGTCGTCTAAGTTACGAAAAAATAATGATAACACTGGCATTTTAACAGATATATGCATCAAAGTTACAAAAATATCTTAAAATACCAAAGAGTAAATATATTGAATAAAATCTCAATTGGCTTCAACCACGTTCTCCAGACGACTTCCCGAATCTCCTGCAACTCTTCTGGACGGTCTCCTTGTTTAATTTGATGAATGCTACCATAATCCTTGCCTTCAGTTCTTCTTTGGTGTTACAAACAGTTTGGTTGGTCTCTCACCCAACTGCGCCCCACACATCATAATCAAGGTGGTTGCATCCTGGGGAGTTTTGCGGCCAGAATTAAGTCGTGATGTGGTAGCAAAATCTGTCCGACAGCCATGACTGAGTTGTCCTACTCGTGTGGCCTGGTGCTGAATCCTGTTGCCAGGCATAGGGTTTCCAGCAGCCAACCTCTTGACCCAGGTCAGCAATACCTCTTCAGACCACTTTGTATAGGTCTCTGTGTTGAGTCTGATGTCCTCACCAACAAATTCGAATAGATCTTTTCTTAACGAAACAATCAGTGTGAGTTTTTAGGGCTAGCTACCTTTGCAATAACCATTAGATTCATTCGACTCTTACCGAATCCTCTGAACTCTCCTCAGATTGACACCCAAACCCTCTGAAATGTTCGTATTAGAGCTTCCGATGCAGTATCAAGCAGTACCACATGCCGTTTCGCAAATTTCTGGCGGAGTGAATTGCTTCATGGTGACCATTTTCTCACAGACGGTGCTCAACTGACCTTACTATATAGTGCAGCCGACAAAATCAAAACAAGCAAACAATGCGCATGTGCGAAATTAAAAATATAATCTGGCGATAATTTACCCATCGCACCCTGCATATATTTTTATATAAGGTGTATTAAAAATAGTTTTACAAACATTTGGGACTGGTTCTTCACATCAAAACAACGTCAGAAGCCCATACAAACATATGTCCGCTAATCATTCATTTTGCGTTATTAGGTGTAAAGTATGTTTACGGTAGACGGCGCTGTGTTGCTATGAAGACTAGGCTACAGCTGTCATGCGTGTACATTTGTGACTGGTGTGTCTTCAACGTTATACGTGTGTAGTAGTAGTTAACTCAGAAACGTTCCTTTTAACAATGGCGAAATATTCATATCTTGATCAGGCAGATATGATTTTTACATATAGCCGCACGAATGATAATGGACGCGAGGTTGCACGGCTGTATCAGATTGCGTTTCCAGACTGAATGCAGCCAAATCATGTGCTGTTTATGGTCGCGTTGCTGAGGCAGGATACGTGGCTCCACAAACTGAATAAGTAAGAAACCGAGATCCGTTCGTACCCCCGACCAAGAAGAACACATTTCACAGGCTATCGGAGACGACCCAGGAAAGAACACACGTCGTGGCCCTAGCATGTCGTACATTTCATAGTAACGCATGGAGGGTACTTCAAGAGATGCTCCTGTATCCGTATCATTTGCAACGTTTGCAGACTCTTTCGCCCTCTGATCACTCTCTACGAGAGAACATTTGCCGATGTTTTATTGCCCAAACTGTCGATCCGTTATTTATCTCTTCAGTCTTCTTTACGGATTAGACAACAGTTTGGAGAGATGGAATAACACATTTACACGATCACCATTTGCGGGCGTTTTGGAAAACCCATAGTACAATATAGGCTAGACACCAGCACCAGTTTCGTATTAATATGTGGGCTGAATTTGTAGGTGACTGTCTGGTAGGTCCATATGTCCTCAAACTACGTCCTACAGGATCATTCTACAGGGGATTTACTTCGAACACACCTCCAGATCTACTGGAGGATGTACTCTTGCTAATACGAAAGCGCGTGTGGTTCATACATGATGTGGCTCCAGCACATTTTAGTCACATTCTTCGCGATGCATTAGCTGACATCTACCATGAAAGATGGATAGGTAGGGGAGGACCGATTCCATAGCCTGCACATTCTTCGATCTCTCTCACTCTTTTGCATTACTCTCCGTAGAGACCACCTAAAACAATTGGTTTATGCTGCAAACATTAATAAGGCAGAGGTGCTTCAGCAACGTGTCATGGGGGCCTGCGAAACCATTTGATACCGTGTGTGTATTTGAAAGGGTCCGCCAATCAATGACCCGACGGGTGCGTGCATGTGTAAAAGCAAGCGGAGGACATTTTGAACATTTGTTATGAGTTGCTGTGTTGAGGTGCAACAATGGCCTTTTGGACACACGTTTATATGGATATTTGTCCATGTTTTGGTGTCAGGAACCCTCCCTCAAATTTGTGATACACGCTATATATATATATATATATATATATATATATATATATATATATATATATATGCTCCTGAAAAATTTATTTTGGTTGAGCTCTCTGGGGAGGCAATGTGAGTTTGTAAACGGTGACTATTACGGCTAATAATGCAAGACTCTCCGGTAAAGCGACTCGAGTCCTCTCAGTCACTTTGTGTTTATCTAAAAATAAATGCGCTTAAATTCACTGCTGTGTGCTAATGGCTTAGTGGTAAAATCTACGATTGACGCCAATTTAGTTGGTTTTCAAACCTAGCTCGGGGCAACCGGACGTCTAGCCACACTGATGAGCTGTGATACATTGAAACAGTCTGATTGTGGATGACTATTTATATATATATATAGCGTGTATCACAAATATACAGGTTTAATTGAAGACGACTGACATAGTACTACGATTAAGTGTGTATTCATTTTTTCTTGTGTCCGTATACGTGATTTCTTTTATAGACATAAAGTTTGTAAAAATTGTCCGAATGCTTTATATATCCGATGGTAAAACGACTAAAATAATGCAAGCACTGATAATAAAAATTGCAAAGTCTAACATCAACTATTAACACGGACACAATATTTAAATCAAAACATTCCAATCATTCTAGAAACATATATAAAAAATTCTACACATTCAGTTAAAATTAAAACATAAAAACACATTATTGATAATTGTTAATAGTATAGCCAAATGTCATGAACTTTCCTCCCTCACCCTATGAGTTAATTGGTAAGACTAGTATAACTAAATCATTATTATCTTCAAAGAAGTTCTTACAATGTAAAAATAGCCTCGTGCTTTAAATAGCCTTCAAAGGGTTGATAAGACATAGAAAATGAATGGATGAACCAATCAGTCGAAATGGAAAAAGCAAAAAATAAAGATGGTTAATTTGAAAATCGTGCCAAAACGCTACAAGATTCTCTTCTTTCTTACAATCGCTCATTCTTTTCGCTGCTGTATACTGTTTTGTTTTAAAACTGACTTTTTTGCCGCCATGTTTTCATGTTGTGGAAATCGGATGTACTTGCATTTTTGTGGTTACCGACGCTGAAGGTGAGACCGTCGTGGCAAGTTCGAATTCAGTGTGTTCGTTTTTGTATAAATACCCCAAATTTGCTTCTCATCTCCTAGGCAAACTGGAGAAAGACAATTATGAATTCAAAATCCGCGACGGCTAAAAATGGTGTAATGGGCTTCCTACCTGCAATAATTTTATGACTAAAACAAGGCTATTGTGGCCCGCCAATCTAGTCTATTATATATCAACTTTATTTAGGTTACCACGTCTTGAGTATATACCAAATTCATAGTCAACCTTTGATTGGATTTTCTTCGTGCTAGTATTGCATGTTAAATGAGTATCTTAGTATTTTCCCTAATAATTTTTTATTAAGTTGGATAAATTGTAAAATAAATAGAAGATGCACTTCCAGTCTGAAGTGTTTTAGAGTTATATTGTGCATTAGATGTGTCACTGCCTTCGTCTGCTTGCCACTTTATTCTCGCCGCCCCTTAGACCCTTCCACTGCGGTTTTTCTATATCCCTGTTTGCAAAACGTTTTGAAGGAAGAGGGTCTACCTCCTTGCGCACCAATACACGACCCTAAGACCCCCCCCAAAGTATAGTCAAATTTGGTTGGATATTCTTAGCACTAATATTGCATGTCAAATGATTATTTTCTAAGCGTAGCTTAGATGTGGCACAAGGCCGAAGGTATGGGGCACCTAGTGAGGATCAGACTCACTTCTCCATCGTAATTGATCTGGCTGGCCAAGCTTGTTAGCCATTACACTTCGAGGTACCCGTATTGCATTCATTTCCGCACTAGTACCCCTAATCAGTTTCTCACCTTCTGGACAGAGTTGGCCCTCCACGAGAAGCACATTTATGAATTCAAAATCTGCGACGGCTGGAACTAGAGTCAAGCGGTACTAAATAAAAATAAGCAGAGTACCGCTTGTCCTGTTTTCAACTACCGATTTTGAAGTGAATTTCGAAAACAATCAATAGAAACTGCTCTCATTTGCCCACCAGAGAGAACCCTCCCTGCTGAGGCAGAACACCATGATAGCACCTTGTTGCGCTTGCTTAGTCTCACGCTGTCCGCTGATATGAGGAACAAATACATAGACTCTGCGATCTTTATGACTAAAATAGCAAAAGCGAAGATGATACACTTCAGGTACGATATGTGTGTGGTTATATTATGGTTCCAATGTGCCACGGCAACCCTATGACTAACATTTTTCTCTCACTAGATCCCTGGACCATTCCACCGTCCCCAGGGTGACAGTGCCACCCACATTGGGAATGGCTGATTTATGTTTCAAAATGATTTCATGCAAATACACTAATGCAGTTCTTAAACTGATCTAAGCCTGATAAAAAATCTACTAAGTTGCAGCGGATTTAATTAGATTTCCGTGCCTTACCGCAAACACACATTACTTCAAATGCCATACGTGATACGCGCTTCAGCGATCATGTGTCTTTTCGACTCATAAAGCTTTTTGATTCATGCACGGTTGAACAATCGTGTCTCTTTTCGATACAGAAGATTTCCAACAGTAGACTGTCGTTTCTTTCCAAGCTAGACTGGTTGTCATCAAAGATGATGTCCTGTTGTAATGTCCATGATCATGATGGCTCATGTGAGCCATCATGATCATGGACATTACGATATCGAGAATATATATATATATATATATATATATATATATATATATATATATATATATATATATATATATATATATATATATATATCAAGGAACAGCATAATAAAAAAATCTAAATGTTAAATAGATTTTTCTTTATTTTCTTCCAAAACTAAAGACACTATACGAAGCTTAAAACGGCTCATGATCAAACATAACAGACATTCGTTGCCTGTTATATTAACAATATATGCTTGAATATATATATATATATTTTTTTTTTTCTTTTTGATGTAATGAATAGGCATACACCTGGGTTCCCCTCACAGTAATATGATTAGCTGGTGTCAGGCATAAATACAGACTGATGTGGAGATACAGGAACGACGCCCTGTCGGCTACGCGTATAGTCTTCTCCTATTGCCTACGCCTATTGCCTACCACTACGACGAGGATCAGTCCATTACGGTTACCTGCTAGATTGTGCTACCCGATTACAGTAGTCAACAACCACTTTGCTACTTCGAACAAATATATCTCCTTCCCAGACATATATATATATATATATATATATATATATATATATATATATATATATATATATATATATATATATTGGTGTATTTCGCTTAGAAATACGTTAAAATTTCCTTCTTTACTACCTCTAGGGATAGGATCTCTGACTGATGTCAAATTTGTTAGGTTTCGATTTCGGCTTGAACCAATCGGACGTCTAGCCACACTGAATCACTGCGATACAGCGAAACAGTCTGTCTGTGGATGAATATATATATATTACATAAGGCAAATATTATTTACGAATTTAATTGCCCATTAAGTAATTGTATTCCTGATCAATCAAAATTCGTAAATAATTATATAGGCCACACTACAACATGTTTGACACGCAGACTTACTCTACACCTTTCTGACAATAGCTCAATTAAATCTTATTTAAATATTCATGGAGACCTGCCGGACACTATTTGTAACATACTTGTTGACAACACTAATATAAAGCATCATCTACATGCATAAAAAAGGCTAAAAATAACGGAATCCTTATTAATAAAAACAAACCAACACTTAATAATATTAACTTTGAACATGGACATAATATCTTGACCGTCTTTTCATAAAACATACATACAAAAAACTAATCCTTATTTTAACACTTAAAATATAATCCTTGAAAATTGCTATATGTATAGCCGAAAGCGCTCGGATTAAAAGAACATTCGGACAGTTTTTATATAATTTATCATCCGAAAAGAAAAAAATGATTAGATCGCATGAGAAATTGTATTAAAAAAAAATAAATAAATAAAAGCACCTTGTCTGTCGTTTTCAATGAAATGTGCATTAAAGGATTGCTGCCTATATATATATATATATATATATATATATATATATATATATAAAGAATTTAATCACATATTTGAATATTTATTATTTTATTTTATTTATTTATTATCTATTTTATTTTATTTTCCTTTACGAATTTGATTCGATTAGTCCAAACGTCGGTTTTTCATAGCATATCAACTTTTCTACCTAAATATCTCAGCTGGACAAGTCAAGTGCCCTTTTTTGATACACGCTTGAGCGATCGTGTCTTTTTTTTTTCGATTCATAAGATTTCTTGCAGTATGCTGCTGTTTCACTCTGCAGTAAGACTCGTTGCCAACCAAGACAATGCATGACCAAGTCTGCCCTCTTATTCAACCCATGGTTGGGGGAACAAGAGATGGTTTCAAGGGCATTTGCGTATAAGTGAATGTTACGAACTCGACTGGAATTCGAACTCGGGTCTGCCGATTTCGTTATCCGTTACACGACATCGCACATCCCAGACATTACTTACGTTAAAGAAAAATGACAATACCTTTATTTAATTACATGCGGAATAATGTCATCATTTTTGTTGTTATCACAACATGTCTACCGTTATGTCATCTGGATTACCTTCATGAAATTTCGAACTAAACCTTTTATTTAATTCTAGGTGGGGTAGATTGTTTTCTTTCTGCCGTTCATGACTACGAAACTCTCTGCTTATTTTTATTTAGTACCGCTTGTCCTGTTTTCAACTACCGATTTTGAAGTGAATTTCGAAAACAATCAATAGAAACTGCTCTCATTTGCCCACCAGAGAGAACCCTCCCTGCTGAGGCAGAACTCCATGAAAGCACCTCGTTGCGCTTGCTTAGTCTCACGCTGTCCGCTGATATGAGGAACAAATACATAGACTCAATAGCTTCATTTACCGCAAGGAAGGTGGTTCTCTGTGTCGTGCCAGGAAGTTTTTCTCCATCCTTCAAATCTATACATAAACCATTCGTCCTTGCATTGAATATTGCTGTGATATATGGTCTGGTGCCTCCGCTGTAAGTCTCGAGGTTCCCGAGAAAATCCAGAGACGGATATGCAATGTGATAGGTCCTGATCTGGCACCTAGTCTACAGTCGCTTTCTCACAGACGGCCCATGGCTTCCCTCTGCTTCTTCTATAAGCATTTTCACCGCAACTGTTCCGACGAGTTGCTTTCACTGGTTCCCAGACTGCATGAATTTAAACGAGTTACTAGGCTGGCATCTCGGTCCCACCCTTTCACTGTCGAAATGGTTAAATATAACCGCCACCTCTACTCATAAAAACTTCTTCTCTCGCACTTCCCGTCTGTGAAACTCCCTTCTTCTTACTTGCTTCCCTGATAACTATAATCTTCAAATATTTAAGTGTAATGTCAATCGACATCTTCTGATACCTTGATCTTGCTCCCCATCCTTCTCTTTATCCTCTCCCTATACACGCCTGTTTACCCTTGTTCTCTACCCTCTGTAACCACCTGCGTGCTAGTGTCACTCCCGCCTTTCATGGGGTGAAATGCTTAACAAAAAAAGATATTTCTTAACAGTGAGTGCTACCCTTTAAAAGGTCCAGGGGGTACTCGAGATAGAGAATTACGTTAGAAGGCCATTCTGTCATCGGTTAGGAATTCGTCGTCATCGGCTTTATCTCGTATCTAAGAAATTAATTTCTGCTTTGTTGATCGTTTTCTTTATGACGGTGGCGTTGATGACTAAGTTCACCGCTAACGTGAGGGTTGAACGAGATAAAGGTTAACCCTAGTAGTGATCAAGGAAACATTTATTCTACTACATATGCGCCATTTTGTTCCACTATATTTCACCATTTTTGAAACTGCTTCATCATTTCCATCCTACCAGATCTTGGTAACATCAACTAACCCCAAAAAACCATCACACAATTAGTCAGAAATTAAACGTTACGATAATGACAATATAAACAGTAGGATTAGCCCGAAGGTCGTCGTCGAGGACTTTATCTCGTATACAAGAATTTCCTTTCTCCTTGCTGATCGCTTCCTTTATGATGATGAGGTTGACGAATACATTCGCCGCCAATGTGTAGGTTCAGGACTAAGTTTCCAGTTTCATCAAAAACTGCTCCCTTCATCCATTCTCTATCGCCGTTTGGCTTTACAAGATTTCGTTGGCGGTGAAAGAAAATCACAATAAAAGAAAGTGTCAATGGCGTGACTTGTTTACGGTGGACCTCAATTTGCCAAGAAGTGAACCACACACTTGATTTCATGATCTTCCTCTGCGGCACGTATGGAATGAGATATACAGAATCGAGTTATGTAACGTCAATGGACTGCCGCTGAATCTTTTATAATTTCGAGTGGCGCCTTCTGTAGCATATCTCTCATGCGTAGCCCTCTTCATCCGTGGTGGTCCAACCGTTGAGATAATAAAATCAGTAATAAATAATAATTCGAATGATAAATGAATCAATGCAACAACGCACACACATAAAAAAACACAAATTACAAAAGAAGTTTCTTGTTTGTTGTAACAGAATTTTTGGAAAAAAATTAGAGTGTAGAAAATGCTTGCCAGATGAATAAATCTGTCATCGGTTAGGAATTCGCCGTCATCGGCTTTATCTCGTATCTAAGAAATTAATTTCTGCTTTGTTGATCGTTTCCTTTATGACGATGGCGTTGATGACTAAGTTCACCGCCAACGTGAGGGTTCAAGACTAGAAGCTTCCAGTATGACCAAAACCCGCTCCCGTCATCCATTCCCTATCGCTGTTTGGCATTGCAAGATTTGGTTGAGGTGAAAGAAAACTAGAGTAGAAAAGAAAGTGCTGATGGCATAATTTTGTTTAAGGTGGACCTCAACTTGCCAGGAAGAGACCCACACACTTGATTTCATGACCTTACTCTGCGACACACATGCAATGAGACATACAGAATCAGGTAACTGCAACGATCTGCTGCTGACGCTGTTATAATTTCGAGTGGCGCCTTCTGTAGCATATCCATCATGCGTAGCCCTCTTTATCCGCTGGTTCAAATGTTGAGATCTGTGATAATCGTCATCTGCTTGTTCCACTGCTGTCTTTGGAATTGGTCGCGCTTAATCTGAGTCCTTGTCTTCGACTTCATCCGAATGTAAATAATCTAAATAATGATATTTTGTCGTCCCAGTAATTTAAACACAGACAATATCTTTGATTCTGGAGAAGGGGCTTTCGTAAAATACTTATATCTGCTTGTTGTAGACACATTAGAGATATTTCAATATATATATATATATATATATATATATATATATATATATATATATATATATATTGTCCAATGTCAAATTTGAATAAAAATAAAGATGTCTGTTTCTTTGTCATCTCTCTTTACTTAGTTGGGAAAATATCAATTTGCACCAGCAATTAGCTAAAAAAGCCAAACCAGGGTCAGTTCTTACGTGATATCTATAATGATACGTAAATCGCTTCTTGACAGTTTTATGAAATTTATGTCTCTTCAAAATGGCCTGCGATCGAAGTTTAAATCAGAGATATAAATAACTATATTAATGATCTGCATAATAATTTATAAGATATTGCGTGATTTATTTGATTGATTCATTCGATTTCGACGATTTAACAACTTTTGAAGGTTATTTAAAGCCATAAAATGTTTATAGATTGAATTACGAAGGTGCATTAGAATAGCAATGATGCCTTCCAAAAGCTAAGCAATGTATAAAGAAACAGCATACATGTTAGAAACAAAGTAGAGAATACTGAACTATAATGCAATATCGGCCCTCCTATATTTTTTGTTTGGTTGACTGATTTGTTTTCTACGGTTTATCAACCCGTTTTACGTTATTTAAAGCCATAATACATTTTAGATTTTATGAGTTTAGGAGAGATATAACAATTGTTTAGACATAAAGGGTGTTCCAATAATTTGGACCGATTTTAATATGAATTAAGTTTAAGCGTCTAATGATTTTTTCTTTTTCTTTCAGACTTAACAACTTAGGTCTTTGGCAATTTCAAGCAATGAAAGATTAACAATCAAACAACGTGGTAAAGTTTCAAGAGGGCAATTGGAAAAAAATTGCTCGTAAATTGAAAACATCATTGTGTGCTCTTTTACGCCGTTCAACTGAACACTTTGCTGCAGTGCACAAGAATGTGGCCGAAAATCCAGACATCTCTATTCGTCATCGGGCGCAGGAATTGAACCACTCCATTGTTTCCAATTGCACTCACAGTTTGTCGATTATGTTGACCAAAAAAAATTGCGAAATGCATTTCTGTTTGAACGATCATTTTCGTAATCGGCTTCGATAACTTTAACATGTTGTTTGATTGTTCATCTTACCATCGTTGAAATTGCCAGATATTTAAGTTTTTAAATCTAAAAGAAAAAGAAAAAAAATCATTAGACGATTAAACTTAAATCACAATTAAAATCGGTCCAAGTTATTGAAAGAACCTTTACAAGTTTTACTAATCAACTCATAGCAGAAGGAGAAGGTGCGGATTCATACCCTTCTCAGTGGTATTTGTGCGTAAGTTAATATAATGGACATAACGCGAATTGAAATCGACTTATCGATTAATAAATCCGAGCTCTTATTCATTACTCCATACGATATCTACGCTTATAATACCTGGTATTCCGAAGTGTCCGTGTTGTATTTCTCATTGGGTGCGTATTGCTCTTGAAATACATAATGATACCATATTTAATGATAATATTACCAGTTTCCTTATAATTCAGTGATCAAGTAGCAAGTGCCTCTGTCAGTTCAAATTTCTAAAATTATTATCTTGAAACAATTTTTCAGGAAAATATTTATCTCAAGTTCAGCAGCTGTTATTGCTCTTACTGATTCTGATGGGGGTTTCCTTCCTAACCTTTTATTTAAAGTAGTGAGCCACGCCAACATCTTCATTATATCCTCATTTATTTTGTATTCGAGTTAAATTTGATATCCATTTTAATTGGTGTTATTCTACAAAGCTAAAAAAGGGGTTGTATTTGCCAAGATGCACAGGATTTACTTGCTTATGCTATCTTAGGAAGCGATTGTATGCAACTGACAGTTTAGATATTTCTGAACAGGTCTGTCGCCATGCATGGCATCTATAAAATGTCTTTATGGGATGAAGCTTTTTTAAGATGTTGACTCGTGTTTTCAGCGTAATGTTTTGGTTTTATAAGAATCTGCAGTGATTAGAGAAACTAAACCAATCACAATTTACTCTGTGTTCAATTTTCTCATCTCTTATAATGTTTAGAAAAAAAACACTGATATATTCACCGAGGTATTTGAAATGTTTGGTATTTACTAATTCCATGGAGCAGTTTCAACAAATGTAGTTTAGAAGAAAAGTAAATTGCACATAGAATAGTCTGACTTAGAATTAGTTTCGTCCATCAATACTGGAAAGAGCCATAAGAGCTACTGGACTTGAGAAACATATTTTCCTGAAAAAAATGTCTTTAGAAAAAGATTTTATAAATTTAAACCGAAGACATTACTGGCTGCTGAGTTAATGTCTGCTAAATGTTTTCTTGTAAGGAAATGGCTGATATTACCATTGCCATTAACTCCTGAATTTCTGTTATGGATTCAGGATTTGCGCCATCAATGCGTTCATTCTAATTCCAGATTTATTGTTTTGAAATGGCTACTCTATTAGCAAATGGAGAAACTAACTGGAGGACGGTGGTTTAGTTGATATAGAATTTGGTTATACAAGTGTTACTGTCATCTACTAGTTCAGATTAGCAGGAACGAACACTAACTGACATCAGAGAGACAAAATATTAAAAAAAGTTAACAGATATCCCATATCAGACATTCAATAGTCACGATGATTACCAGAGTGTACCTGGTCGAAACGTTGTGCTTATAATAACATCTATGTAAACAAAGATGAGAAAATAGTTCGAATTAATACAAGTGTATTAAGAGAAATGAGTTCTTGCAAAGACATGCAAGTATGAAATTCTCGTGATTACATTGGTTGGATGCTCTTGTTTGTACCACGTTTGCGATTTATCTATTCAATAACGTTCTGGAGAATTAAAAAAAATGAATGCTAAGCTTGATTGGTTAATAAAAACACCGGAATCAATTTAGATCTACATTGAAAAGAAATCTTGAATTACTACTATCGTGACTCGCAATGACAAAACCTACAAAACGTTATTGGAAAATTACCCAACTGGTTCTAAAAAAATTCCATATTAATCTAGCAAATAACATGGATTGTTCAGCAATGTTCCTTATGCGTGAGACCACGAATGTATTCTACATTTTTTCTACATTGCTTTATTTCACGATTATCCGTTCATCATGAGTAATCGACACACGATCGGACGTAAAAAGACGACTAAAACAAACCGTATTGGAACTAAAGAATATCCTGATAGCCTGAAGATACACCTCTTTAGCTTCGGTAGCAACTTTGCCTCGCTTCATGGAATATTAGAGGCAGAAATATTTCATTAATATGTCAGCCATAGTAAAGATCACAGAACCGTTCCAATACAAAGTAACAAAACCTCGTGTAATAATTGAGCGCATGTAAACAGCAAAACGCCTCTTCGGTAGCCACAAGAACCAAGGTATCTTAGCAGCACCCTGATTTTCATTGAACGGTACAGTTACAGAATTTATAGACCGGAAACTTTTCGATTCCATATTTTTTTATCATCTCATTCCAAGCAAAGGAAAAAAGCCACTAAGTCGCAAGGGGGCACTGAGTGTTAGAGAATATGAGAATAATAGTTATTAAGAGGTATCTCTTCTGTGTTTGAAGAGTGGAATTTCAAATGTCTAAGTTTTTTTGTTTTAATAAGCATACAAATTTTCGATGTTATTAGCAAAGAATATTTGAGGTAAGTGTGAGATCTGCGATCGCTCCAAGTGATTTTATGCAAAAAAGCCCTGGCTTTATGTATCGTATACCAAACTAAACTAGAACATTTTACATCATGTAGAAGTTGTCTTTTTTTTAATGTATGAGGATCGGTTCTTTATTGAATTCAGCTCATAAATTTACAGTTGAGTTGGCTAGATATAACCTTAAGTTTTATGCAAACAGTTTATTTTCTAGTACTTCTCGCTAGTGGATCTACTTTCTGGCTTCATGCCTTCCAACCGACCTTAATCTTCAAAAATTTAAATTCAGTATCAATCGTTATTTACTGTCCCCATGATTACTCTTTTCGTTCACAGCCATAATTAATGTGTTTCTTATTCTTAAAAACCCAATAACGTATTTTGTCTTAGTGGCTTTACTGCCTTACATGGGGTGAATTCGATTAAACAAATGATAAATGTTCGTTACAGAATCCATGTATTAAGTTGATCAATAAAGGATTTCTGTTTATGTTTATGAACATTATCCTTCGAATATCATAATTATTTGCAAAAAAAAAACGAAAATTATTTATTACTCCAAGTAATAGACGTGTTCTTTACTAAATCTATGTAGAAGCCTTCCTTGACGAATCTTTTAGAAGAGTTCAAATGTTTGAATTGATTTCTTTGTCTCTATCTTAGCACAGTATTTTGTCGACTTAGAATCCAGATTTTCTCATATATCTGTTCTTTATTTCGGAACGTTTAATTTTATTCAGTACTTAGACGGGGGGGGTCGCTTGAGAACACCAGATACTGTAATCAACCTCCTGCAACCAAAAATATGTTTCGGGGTTAAATAACGCGCACGGGTTGATAATCCCTTAAAAAAGTCAATCAACCATGAAAATATCAGAGGCAGAACCAAAATGGCTGCCGTAAGCGAAAAAATGAACTAATTACACTAATTAGAAGGAATGATATGCTGTGCCTTTGCTATGTATTCAGAAGAAAGAGATAATGTATTGTGTATAGATCCTACAAAGAAAATACCACGTGATAGATTACCTAAGTAATTGGGCGACTAAATCGGAGACGACACCGGAATAATATTTATGGCACTTGGAATGAGTGCCTTGGACAAGAAGTGTGCAGTTATCTAGGCAGGTTTTTGCGACTCAGACCAATATAACCTGACAATTATATCGAATACTCATAAACATAATTTATTATTTATATTAGGAAAATAATTTTGCTAACGAATATTTAAAAAAAAACACACAATTTATCGAATAGAATCTGACCAGAAGGTGTCAATCCTTGTGTCACATGTTGCCCCAGTGGGGGGGAGACTGAATATTGTCAATCCTGTCTATGTTTCAGCTCAGTCTCTCGCTTACAACCTCTAATTCGCTCTGTAACACCAAACGCCAGCCTGTTTATTGTCAATGGTGGTGATTTTGTATTCCAACAAGGGTACGCCCTCTAGCGACTTTGATATTCTCCATTTCAAGGACGATCACTCACCTTAGCAACAAATTGTGAAATATATCTTTGATATTCAAGAACATAGTTTGTTCAAAAATCAAAACACCCTGACATTTAACTGTGACTAGCATTTCAAAAATTTCATAAGATTATAATGTAATTGAGTGCGTGTCAACGTTTACCTTGTAAAATATCTGCTGTTATTGAATTTTAAAAAAATTATCAGTGCCGGCTTATTGTTCACTATCAGCAGTTAACTTGGCATATGTCAAAATATGTTTATGTGAAAGCTTTGCGAAAATGAGTAAAAAGTATTTCTGTGATCTATTCATATCTAGATATAATCTCTTCCTTACAAAAGCGGCTTAATAATTTTTTTAGCATTTCAACTTTATTCGACCTTAGCATTTCAATTTTTATTTCTTTTACCGTTTTCTTTTCCTTTCCATATGAATATAGGTTGACTTTTCAACTTGCAGGCATAAACAACATTGCACACTTGTTAACTAATTTGATGACGCTTTAAAATTATTCGATATAAATGAAGGTGCTTTAAACTGATTGGATATAATTGGATGATGCTTTAAACTGATTTGCTATGATTGGATTATGCTTTAAACTGATTGGATATAATTGGATGATGCTTTAAACTGATTTGCTATGATTGTATTGTTTTAAACTGATTGGATATAATTGAATGTTCTTTAGACTGATTGGTTATAATTGAAGGTTCTTTAAACTGATTGGATATAATTGAATGTTCCTTAAACTGATTGTTTAAAATTGTATGTTCATTAAACTGATTGGCTATAATTGGATAATATTTAACCAACTGGATGATGTTCTAAACTGAGGCCACAAAACAGTTTTGTTGTCTTGTTACCTGGACGTCGATATTCATCCTTTCAATGAAGCATAATCAGAAAACTACATTTTTGTAAAATAAATTCTTATATTTAAATTCTTTATTTTTTTAACAGGAGCAGATGTTTATGCTTTTTTTTCTTGATTAGGATTGTGTTTCTGATTCCTTCTAAAATCTATTAATTGATTTTCACTCCCAGTAGCCTAGTGCATCTTATTGGCGTTGTCGCCTTGCTCGAGGTAAATTGATTAAAAGAAAAAGCTAAGTTTTATGTACTAATTTCTATTAAATCGAATTTAATCCAATCTAAGATCTGAATGGGGAGAAACGTGAATTCCACGAAATGTTTTGGTTACAATTTTCCATTAATTTCAGATATTATCAAATATTAGGCCTATCATATCAGGTCACTTTACGAGTGCTACTGATGCAATGTAATCTAGTACTGGTCGGTACCTGATGGATGATTAATTGGGAATACTAAGTGCTGTAAGCTTAGGTGTACTAATGGTATAATGGATAATGGTTGGGAAGGGTAAATTGGGGAGCTGAGTTTATATTGCAGTCTGGTTCGTTATATTCACTTACGCACAAATACCTTTGTCAAAGATATGAATACAACTTTTTTAATTGACATCACCACATGCAAGGCAGTAAAGCCACTAAGACTCAATGCGTTACAGGGTGTGGAAGAATTAGGAATAGAAACATTAATAATGAGAGAGAAAAGGAAGGAGTAATCAGGAGGGTAAAAAATAGCGATTGAAATTGCATTTAAATTTTGGCAGATTAAAGTTGACTGGAAAACATGGAGCCGGAAAGGGGTTCCACTAGCGAGAAAAGAAAATCTTCTCCCCATCAGTAATGGGTTATTTACTAAGATCTGTAAAAATAAATATTATTATCTAAAAATAATTCTTGCAATCTAAAAATATTTTCTGGTTTTAAATAATATGCAATGGGTTGATATGGCGTAGAAAACGAATAAATTAATCAACCAACCATAAAATTGCGTACAAAATATGAAGATTTCGGCATTACATAAGAGATAGTGTTTGATATGCTGCTAAACTTGAAGCATAAAACACAATTTACACATAATTAGAGATAACACATTAAAACCAAATTTATGCAATTATTAGAAAACATATATTTCTAATTACACACCAGTTTTCATCTAGCTAAGTCACACAATGCTGCACTCTACTCAAAACAACTTTTAAAACAAACACAAATATATCAGAGTGCTGGCCATTATCGACTCGACTCTCGCTTGCCACAGATATAGGCTATAAGAGAAGCCGGACAGTGGGGATAATGGTTCGGTAGGGAAGCAGGGAGAGAAACTTCTCACTCATACACATTTTAACCATGGAGGCTACACGAGAGCACAACTGACAGCCCGTCCAACCATTAGGCTGTGAAAACGACCTCCTGTGAACATTAAAAAGAGTACAGCCTCCACTGTCAACGCGACAAGCCCAAACCAATAGCCAATAATCAGTCGGGTTAAGTATACTCCTTTTTTCACACTCTCATTTTGCACCTGTTACATCGTATATTCGAACGCTACATTATACGACTTACCGGAGACATTTTCATGTGTTTTAAAGGAAAATAAATCTTTGGTGATTTCTCCAAACCACTGTATCATTTGTTTCTTTATTTCAACAAACTTCCACCTCGGATCAAATAAAAACAACGACCAAACCTAATTTTGAAATGATTCCAGGCACTTTCAGAATTAAAATTACCAGTGTGTTTTTTAGGCTTATTTTTATGATAATGATGAAAAAAATAGGTTTTATTCACAAAATCGGAGTTAGAAATAATTTTTGTACCTACATGGTATAGTAGATAGAAAGTTTGTTGTACGAGGCTCTGTTGGTTGAATTTCTTTTTTTCTTTACTGGCTCTCGTTTTTAAAAGTGTTTAAACAATGCATAATTGAGTCGTTTATATTTTTGTTTCTTTTTTTTTTTTTTTTTTTTTTAGGGGGGGTTCTTAATTTTTGTATCCAGGAGGAAATATCACGTCAGGGTCACCAATTGTGAAAATTAATAAGCTTCTGTGTTTTGCGTGTATTTTTGGTGGTCTGTGTTCATTATATAAACAAAGATAGAAGCATAAAAAAAACTTGTTTTCTGCTAAGGACGTTTATTCCATTTATGTTGACTGTATTCGAGCAAAGGTAAATATGTCTTGCCTGTTTTCTTTCTGATCCAGAAATAATTTATGGGAATTAAGGTTGGTTGATTTCGTTTAGTAACATAGAAACATCTATGGGTCATCTAATGCCGAAATCTAAAACTTTTGAACACAATTTTATGGCTTCAACTAAATATATACTATAAATAGTTGATTTTTTTTTATATATTTTTTATACATAGTGCTTTGTTTTTGTTTGGAGTTAAATATTTGCTTATAGCTGGGACCCTAACAGGTACTACCACCGCGGGAAAGGGTGACCTGGGAATAACAGAAATTAAGATGTGGTTTTACGCTACTCAAAACCTCCCATCTCATGATCAGTGGCCTTGCTGCCGGATGAAGTTTATCGTCATACGCAGGACTAGGGCAGTAAGGATAAGAATTTAAGTCAGCCTCGGAAAGAGATAGATACTGTCCTTTTCGGAGGTAGGATCATAAAATCGCACCTGTGGCCAAAAGCCCTTTCCGGTTTCTATATAATATGCATCATGGGAAAATTAATTTATTCATTCTTTTATTATTATTTTATTTATTGGTTATTTCATTTTTCCCACACGTCTGCTATGTAAAAGCAGCCTGCGTGCGTACAGAGCACAAGTTCATTGAATACATAAAATTAGAAAGAGGATTAAATCAGCTAAACATTTTCTAACCAGATTTATTTTACTTATACATCGAGAATATCCTAAGAGAACGATGAAAGCCTACTCTGATCTATTATTATCTTACATAATCTTAACATAATGTACATAGATCTCACTCTGTTGGGAACAGGGAAAACTAAAATCACCCTTAGATACCACAGTAAAAGAAAGTTAGAGGAAGGGGCTTGTAAGCAGACAGAATTCTTAGTTTTTGGGGGGTTTTTTTAAGCGTTTTGTCCCAAGCAAGGCGGGAAGCCGTTAGTACGCAAGGGGTTACAGAAGGTTTGGAGCGAGATCAAATAGGAGTGATAGAGGAAAAGATGAGGAGAAGGATAGTGGATAGATCAAGGATACTGGAGATGTCGATTGACATTACATGTGAATAGCTGGAGATTATAGCTATCAGGGAAACAGGAATAAGGAAAGGAGTTCCACAGGCGAGAGGTGCGAGATATGAAGCTATTGGAGTAGAAGAGACGGCTACATTTAACAGTTTCAACAGTGAAAGGGTGAAATCGGGATGCCAGCCTCGTAGGTCGTTTGAATTCATGAAGCCCGGGAACCAGCGCAAGCAGCTCATCGGAGCAATTACCATGAAAGTATTTGTGTTAGCAAAAGAGGCAACACAAAAGGTTGTCTATGAAATGGAGATGCCAAAATCAAGGACGTACAGAAATTCAACTATTTATTTAATAGCCGATTAAAAGTCTGACACATACGCATAAAAAACGATGGTTTCCAGAAACTAAGTAAGATATCAAATATATATATATATATATATATATATATATATATATATATATATTTAGAAACAAAGACAAGTTTTACAATGATGTTTTTATCTACTCTAATATGGCAGTAAATATTGGACAGTCTTCTTAGAAATAAAGAAGAAACTGTAAAGATTGGGTTCTACCGACAAATCCTGAAGTTTTAAGAAAAAATAACAAATACAAGAAAACTGATAATTAAACTAAAAAGTGACATCCGTAACTTATGTGGTATATAATATGGAAAGAGGCTTAGAGAATGTAATACGGCCATGGCATATAGAATGTTCGAGAAGCGAGAGAAACAGCGAGTAACCTATTTACTAATTTTTATGTGAAGCGATAGCAGAACAATGAAAAGAAGGAAAGATAAAGCCTCAAAAGTGACTTAGAATAATAAATGGCTGGAAGCTATAGAGAGCTGTGATCACTGAAGTCTTAAAAAAAACATGGCGCATAAAAGAAGATTCAAAAAGACAAACAAAAATAGATATATTTTATTCTATTTTTGATTGGATAGCTTTTCTCTAAACTTTGTCTCTGATGGCGATATCTTTAAGACTTGGCTACATCCGACCATTTTTCATATCCCAAACCACAACATACACGTTGTCGCTGTTTTAACAACCCAGCGCAGTCAGCGATCGCGAGGTCAGATCAATACTTCCACAAACAACGAAAGGACCGAGCGGTCGGCTGATTTATTCAGCCTACCGGTCTTGGGGGTTGATATACATTGGAATGCGATTGTGTCACTTGACGACAAACGGTCAGTGATTAGTATCTGGGGAAAAATTATTTCCACGGAAGCTGACCCTCGGTCGACCGCCGACGTCAAACGATTTTCAGAACACAGCCACGGTTTTATTTATCTGCTGTTGCTCCGAAAGTAAGCAGTAGAAGAAAATAGACAAGTTACTTAATTTCTTAGAAGCATCTACAGTGATTAATTTCTTTTTGAATGATTACGATGGAGAAAAAAAAAAGCGGTGAGTAATATGCGTTACAACAAGAAAAGGATATGTTAGCCGCAAAACACGTTTGTTCTTTCAGAAAAGCGTCCTTGGGTATCATCTTCATTGAAACATTTCATTTGCTGTAGTTGTTATTTGTTCTCCTATGTGTTTTTTTTACCATCAGCAACCTTTCACGAATATCGAGAGGAACTACCTGTGGGCATGGTTTCTTAAATGTTTCCCTCCCCTGTGCATCCGTACCCTTGCCCAACTTTATTGGGGTACCCTTGCCCAACTTTATTGGGGTACCCTTTGAGAACTGATTAATTGAATTGAATCCTTTTCTACGATTTATCAACCATGACATTTAAAACCAGTAAGTAGAATTTTGAGATGTAATAATGGCTTTAGTGACACAAGTCTTACTAATTAACCCATAGTTGGGGTGGATGAAAAGTAGATTCATACCTTTCACAAGGCTATTTGAGCGTAAATGATTATCAGTCAGTTATATGCCATGCGTGATACACGCTTAGGCGATCATGTATCTTCTGATACATGACTGAAGAGGCAGATTTTTTTCCCACAGTAGGTAGACCAGTTGATATCCAAGGCTATAGAACCCGGTATGTCCTGCTATTTTACCCATAACTTGTGGAGCATTCATACATTTGCCAAGTGTATTTGAACGCAAGTGAATGTAATGGATTTGATTGAATATAAACCACCCAATAGGAATTTGAACACTGTTCGATTAATAATTTCCAACCATTACACCACACTCACATCCAAGTTTACAACAACGTTTTGTATTTGTTACCGGATGCACTTAAAGTACACAATGATGCCATATGATAATGGTAATATTATATGTTTCCTTATAAGGAAACATTCAGTGACCGAGCTGTCAGTGTCGGCTGAAATTTATATAATTTTTGTTTTAATAAGATTTTTCAGGAAAATAAGCTTCTGAAGTTCAATAGCTTTTATCGCTCTTAACGGGACTGGAGAAGGATTCCCTCCTAACCTATTTAATGTGATGTGCAACGTCAATATCTTGATTATGTCACTGTTTTCTATTCGATTTACATGTGCTATCTATCTTAGTTGTTGTCTTTGTTGAAAGTCTTGATATCTGATACATTCCTTTGCTTGTGATTGTGTAGCGCCAGTCCGCAATGTTCGAAAAAAGATGATGTTCCCCAAGATCCACATGAACTGCTATTACCAAGCGGCTCCTCATTTTGATAATGGTCAAGCCCGACATTGCTTCGCTTCGGAGGATCGTAGCTCATGTGCCTTCAAGAACTCTTTGAAAAGAATACAGCATAAAATATATAAATACCGTAGAATACTTAACAAGCAAGTGGTATTTATTTGTAAATTCATTCAATACATTTTTACACTCTTAGCGAGTTGGATGCAAAGGGCCTTTTCAAAAAGGGTATCAGTTCTGTAAAAAATGTTTCAGAGAGACACACGTATACAATGTTTACAGCCTTAAATGGATAGGAACAGAAAAGGGCTGTCGAAATATAAAATACGCTTTTCTATCTATAAAAAAGTGTGTGTGTGTGTGTGTGTGTGTGTGTGTGTGTGTGTGTGTGTGTGTGACGAATGCACGGCCGCAATTTTCGACGGATTTGCACCGAAATTTACATACACATGCTCCACGTCAGCGGGAAAGCCAAGACCGATTTTTCATTTCCCAACTCCCATCGATAGTGGAAATAATCGATTTTTTAAGGCTTCTACGGCAGTTTTCATGTAGTTTGCGGCCATTTTCTACTGACCAGAGTGAGAGCCTATAGCTGGCTACCACGAATAGGCAGGAAGATTTTATTGGCCAGCGTGAGAGCCAACAGCTGACTGACACTAATATTAACTAGCATGCCAGCATGCAAAAAAAATCGATAGCTGTATTCGTCACAAGTGGGAAAAATTTAAATCTGCATGGCACTTTACTACAATTGGCTCATTCACTTACTTAAATCTCAACGTTGATTCTGATCCCGCAGAACTGGGTTTGGGTGTGAAAAAGTATTTGCTGTTAACATTCTTTTTTCATTCGGTTTTTCCAGTTACGAATCCTTTTTTTAAAGCTGATCGTTTTGTGTTCATTTTGTTTAGTTCTTTTTTCGTAACAGTTTTAATGTTTAGTATAGAGCTTAGAAAAATTCGAAGTGTGAGATAGGCAAGAAGTAAGGCATGTAGCAACATCAGCACGGCAAAGGGCACTCCTTTAAAGGCAAGGAAGGGAAAAAATATTTTAAGTCAAGTGATAGCGATTGTACGATTTTTGAATCAAGCACGGGCAACGCCTGGCCATGCTGATAGTTATATATGTATATAAAATTTCGCGCTTTGTTATAGTTATATAATATGTATATAAAATTTGTTATGGTGGTAAAATCTATTTCACCACCATAACACGTGGACAGACGTCCATTTCCAAACTTCAGTCCGCTAAAA
>CAHIKZ030004581.1:1052500-1127500 GCA_903632075.3 Acanthosepion pharaonis | reverse complement strand
CAACACAAACGTTCCGCAATCCTAAAAGGTGAATTTGTAGCATGTCTTGATTGATGTCCTATAATCCTCAGGTCATTGTACACCGGGCTATTTTAAAGAGGTCATGACCTTTTTGTGGCGAGGCGCTAAACGGACGACGAGTGTGCAATAAGAAGGTGAAGGATTGTCAATCAGATGTAGCGGACCCCACCACATTTATTTAACTTTGATTAGGAATGACGTGGAAAAAGACAAGCAAAAACGCTGCAGGTCACCATCATATGTGACGGTCAGATGCAATTTATATTTGACGTAAAATAGCACAGAGGAAAAATACAAGACAGAACGTAATAGTTCAAAATATAACATTTGAATTTGTTTGTTTTAATGTACATGCATATAAGCTAAAGGTTTGATAGAGTTACGTCTCATAGATTTGGAAAATATTTGTATCGGAGCTCACGTTGAATTGATTACTAAACTGTAGTTTTAGAAGAATAAAATTCCTGTTGCATGTTAGGAAATGTGAGTTGGAAAAGTTGGTAGAGTTCAGAAGAGTTAAGAGTTCGTACTTGCGTGACGGAAGTTCTTGAAGATTACATCTTGGCAGTAAAGTAAAAGATGAATGAAGAGAAAACGGAGAGAGAAGGCTTACTCACGTTTTGTTTATATAAGGTGGTGTATCACGTGATCGGCTCCAGCTTAGTGCGAGGGAAAATAATTCCTCGCGTCCAGGCGATTTGATTGGTCGGAATCGACTAATCAGCGAGCTAGTTTTGAGAAGATTAGCCAATGAATAATTGTCGTATGATATGTATGTATGTATGTATGTGGTGGTGATGATAATCACTACACTTTCATATAAAAGGAGATACGTAGATGTGCTGGAAACGTTCTCTCTCTGACTGGCTGATCGGTTGATCTCTCTGCCTTCGGGCAGGGAGGAACCCAATCGAGGCTACGCCGAAGGGCGGAGTCTCTTTCGGGGAGGTAAACCGACCGTGAACCCGTTTATACGTGTTCAAAGGGCATATTTTTGGCCGAGCCCAGGGGCTCGGAGATCCTACGTTAAACCGGCCTTGTGCCACATGATGCCCTCGTGGTGGGAGGGGGCTAAATACCGTTCGCTCTGACCCACTTCTATAATTATGGCCAAATAGCTAAACACCAGATTTTATATGTTAAAACATTATTAGTCGAATTAAAAACGTGGAATTTTATCGTGATTTTATCATTTGTTACGGTTAAAATTTGCAGAGTTATTCAAAAGAGTGAACCGATTTCATTACGCAATATTTTCATAAGAAAACCAATAGAAAACCCCAGTCAAGTGACAAGTATTCTATTCACAATCAACTTTTATTTCTCGTCTTTCAAGTGTTCATTCTGATCACCACCTGCAACACGGGCAATATCAATGCGATAAGGGAATTCCTCTCAGATGCGTACTAGCATATCATGATCCACTGAGTTGATCGCTGTTGTTATTCGATGTTCAATGTCATTGAGGTTAGCCGGTAGCGGTAGAACATAAACACGATCTTTTACGTATCCCCGAAAAGAAAAAAAAAATCACACACAGTGAAGTCCGGGGATCTCGCAGGCCAAGCACAAAGAGCAAAGTCTTGGTAAATGCCTGAATGAGGCGTAGTCTGTAAGGTTGCAAATGAAGACGTACTTCTTAGCACACGCTAGATAAGGGATTGAGATATCACAAGCTCACGGCTTGCTCGATTTGTGGACTTCTGTGGACTTCCCTTCAAACGTAGCACGGTTTCTCGCTACTTGTTCCTCCGAAACTCGTGAACGTCCTGGACTTTTTCCTTTACACAGTAACCCCCTCTCTTGTAAATGGTTTAGACGACCGTTGGGAGAGGGTGGTTTAATGTCGAATTGCCTTCAAAAAGCACGTTGCACCGAACTCGAGAATGCATAACGCCTTTTGCTGAGGACTCGCCATCCTGCGGGTAAACAAACAACTGAACGTTGCCGGATATACGACGCGGCTACAGCGCCCCCACCCTGTAGCAGCCATTCAAAACTGAGAAAACTCCGCTTTCAAATGGTCACTGATTCATTCTATGATGATGCTTGAGAATTAAAGCAATAAATCAGGAAGTTGGTTCATTTTTTTTTTCATAAACCTGTGTGATAAATAATTGATATAATTATGTAAGATAGAATTCAGGGAAAACAATTTTAACCGTTTTTATTATTTTTTTTTTTGTCACCTTTCTCGCTTTAGAAAACTTTTCAAAACAACTGAAGTTTTTTTTTTTTTTGGTTAGTGTTTGTTTAGGAGAATATCAACACCTCTACGTGTTATTTAATACCCAAATCAAAATATTTTGAGCAATATTTTATTGTTTCCACTAAATATATTTTGAAAACAATTGTATGTCTTCAATTACATGTAAATCGATCCTCATTGAGTACCCTATACTTTCGGCACGTGCCACATTTATCCTACGCTAAGAAAATCATTATATTGACATGAGTGTAATGTATCTACTAGTTTAGATTCAATTAGTTGCGTTGAATGGTACTCACCGTAGATCATTTCAAAGTTCTTTCCACGATGTAAACAAAGGGATTCTGTCTACCAAACAGACACCACATTTGTTGTTGAGAATAACAGATATGGTCGAAAGTTCTTGAACAATAGCACAACATAAACACCTTATTCTTTATTTTATGGATATGAAAATAATATGAATATGCAGCATTCTTCATTAAGCAGAATTCGTGATCATGTTTAAATTGGTTAAATCTTTATCCATTTCAATACAATGTGTGACATCCTGGGTAAGACGTTGAACTACATCCGCGTTCTGTGTAAGACGATAAACTACGTCCAACAGCAGACTGTTTTGAGAAGCGTGTATCCACCTCTTACTTGCTGGTGTTCCCAGGACCACCGTGACCCAGGGTGGTAGCACCTGTTAGGGTCCCAGCTATGGCCAAATAGTTAACTATTACCAGCAGTACATTTTTGAAAACAATTATTACCAGAAATACAATTTTGAAGAAAAAATATTACCAGAAACAGATTTTTGACGAAACAAAATATTACCAGCAATAAAAAAAATATTGTCAGCATTAAATAACCCATTGAGGTTGATATGGCGTAAAACAAAATAAACCAAGCCAATCTAAACCAAAGAATACATATTGAATTCATTCGAGTCTATCCTAAAAATGTTGTCTTTATTAAATAACCCATTGAGGTTGATATGCTGTAAAACAAAATAAACCAAACCAATGTAAACCAAAGAATACATATTATATTCATACGAATCCATCCTAAAAATGTTGTCGGCATTAAATAACTCATTGAGTTTGATATGCCGTAAAACAAAATAAACCAAACCAATCTAAACCAAAGAATACATATTATATTCATAGGAATCTATCCGAAAAATGTTGTCGGCATTAAATAACCCATTGAAGTTGATATGCCATAAAACAAAATAAACCAAACCAATCTAAACCAAAGAATACGTATTATATTCATACGAATCTATCCGAAAAATGTTGTCGGCATTAAATAATCCATTGAAGTTGATATGCCGTAAAACAGAATAAACCAAACCAATATAATGTGACCTACATTCACACGGATATATTTAAAGTCGTAGATAAAGGAACTCCGATACACACGATATATTATGAAAGGACAGTCATATTTTTAGAGGATAACGTATAGAGTAAAATAACATACACAATATTCGTCATACCTATCTAAAGTATTCCTTAATACGATTGGTATTTTAATATTACATCCTACATGTGTGTGTTCAATTTTTTTTAATGTACATGTTGATCGTTTGATCATACTGAGAGAATTAGAAGTCCTAGCAGTATTCTTTATTAGTGGTCATCATTCTTAACAACATAAGACATACACATGACACAGCTTTTAAAGAAGACACAGGGTGGAAACTACAAGAATTACGACATAAGGTAGCGAAGAAAAGTAAGAAGAAAGGACTAAACACCACTTGTAAGAAGACAAAGTATGGTTGTCAACAAAAAGAATAGCCAAAAGATACGAAACTACGAATTGGATACACCAAAATTAAGTCCGAATATTTAAATATCAAAGAAGATATTTTTTGTTTTAACAGAGGACGTAAAATGCGATAAGACACATTGTAGCATCAAAAAAGCCTCCCAAAACCTAAGCAAAGTATTAAAAAACTGTAAAAATGTCGATAAAAACAAAAATAGGGAGGAAATATTATGTAATATTGGTCCTCCTATATGGGTGAATAATATCTTCATAGAAGAAATAGAGATTTTGATGCAACATAAATGTGGTTCTACAGAAGGATGATGAGGATGCCATGGACTTAATACGAAATTCTCGAAAGAATCGAAACGGAAACGACATTTATATTGAGAATCCGAAAGAGACTGTTGATATTTATAGGCTATATAATGAGGAAAGAGAGTTTAGAGAAAATAAACGCTCACAGGTTATACTAAAACCAAGAGGGAAAAAGGAGGATTAAACCCGTCTGGGTGGAGTTTTTTGAGGCGCAGAAGCCATCGAGCATGTGATCAACAATGATATCTTAGAGAGATTGCCAACAAAGAGGAGGTTTATACTTAATATTAGGAAGAGGCATCTGAAGCTTCTGGGATACATAATGAGGAAGGTGGGTCTGGAGAATCCAATACTCACGGGTTGAAAAGAGAGAGATAACGCCTGACATACCTGGCGGACTTAAGCAAGTAGATGACAGAACGTGGTCTGGGGGAGGAAGCAGAGGGAAGTTGAGAGCTGCAAAGGATAGAGGGAGCCATGATCACCTACATTCTGAAAAGACATGGCAAATAAAAAGAAAGAATGAATTTGCGTAAATGGTTAGCAGAACAGGAATTAGGAGTCTATCTATATTTCTGAGATGGGGTATTATGTACAGTATTTACATTATTCGGACTATTGTCCTCATCTTTGTCGCCATATTTATCAATATAAAATAAATAAATATGGCGACAAAGATGAGGACAATAGTCCGAATAATGTAAATACTGCAGGAATTAGGAGAGATAGCTAAAAAAAACAAAGCTTCCTAGAAGTTACAAAGTATAGAAAGTTGCGGTTGAATGGATAGAGTACATAAAAGAGATGATATTTCAAGTTTTAGCTTTTGAAATGAAATATAAAAAATAAAAAAAAAAGTACATTTTTTACCTCCGGTCGAAATTGAGTCGATTCATATAGTTTCAATTTCTTGTACAATTTTTTTCGCGCTTACAAACACTGACTGTTTAGAAAGCGCTATACAAAAACAAATTAAAAACTTTGGCATTTTGCCTACAAAAATTCTCGCTTTGTTGTCAGCGCAATTATAATTTTAAAGAACAATACCATTACCAGTCGCTTGTTTTGACACAAAAAAACTTTATCAGAAATGAAAACAAATAGTATAACGTAAATAGTAACTGTTGAATTTTAACCTGCTACTGTTGACCTAAAGAAAGATGCTAAGTCAGTAATCTATTCTATAATATAAAACACAATGTGACTTTAAATATTTATCGGTCGTACAGCCTGATCACCCCTGCTTGCCAATATAGTAATCCCGTCCTTAATAATGCGTTATTCCGCTGTAAACAGAGAGCTAAGAAGTATGACTCCTTTTACCCGAACAACGGAATACGTTTTAAGGTGTTTGGATATAATTTTGATTTGAAAAAAAAATTCTATTTGAATTAAAAGAGAAAGCGATTTACTAAGACATAAATGTATAGAAAATGCTTTAATCGCTAGATAATCCACAGTAAATTTACGTCCAGTTTCTTGCAACATTTCATCTTCCTTGGTAGATCTTCTCATAGTGTGGGATATTTAATAAGAAAAGTGATAAAAGAAAATAGAAACAGAAAGAAAAATAAACTAAATGAAATCGACTGGACTATATGTCACGATATTTTTTATTTTTTTAAATCAAATTTTATTTAAAATAAAGAAATAATTTCTTAAAAATTCAAATTTAAAATTTTCAGCGTTTTTTTTTTCTCCTTTGTGCGCATGTGCAGTTGAATCAAGCATCACTTTATTCCGATGAAATCCTAAAAAAAAAAATGCATTGCATGAAAATGACTTCTTCTTTGTCATTTATTTCTCTAATCTATTAGTGGTAAATGGGAGATATAAGATTGCGAATACATTCTTTTTTTTTTAAATTATTTTATTTAATGAGATTTATACTGGTTATTTATTGTTTTAATTTTAATGATTTAAAAGACAGTTGTTTTGTGTTTCTTTTTATACAAACAACTAAGCAAATCATTAAGGGAGAAGAAAGAATCTTTAGAAACAATAAAAAGAGTACTGAACTGCTACGTTAATTTCAATCGTAATATCAGTTCTCCTATATAGCAGTGAATGCACAACAATAGATGAAGAATAGACTTTAAACAACAATCTGATCAACGATGAAGATTTAGAGAAAATGGAAACAAAAAGAACATTGGTACTTAACATCGGGAAGATAGAGTTTACATCTCTAGGGCACAAAATGAGGAAAGTAGGCCTAGAAAAATCGATACACATAGGAATGATTGAAAGCAAAAGAATAAAGTAAAACAGTCATAACCTACCTAGAGTGATTGAGTAAATGGATGGCGGGGAAAGTTTTAGGCGACATAACAAAAAGTAAAAAAATGATTAAAAGCTGCAAAGGTCAGGAAATTGTGGAGATCGGTAGCGTGGAGTAATTAATAGCGGCTCGGATTGAGATAATTGGAGAGTTCGAATTCTAGTCGGATCCATTACAATCGCTTACGTGCTACTACCCTTAAGAATGGTATGTATCCTCTTCTTCTCGCCCTCCCGTCAGCTATATAATGTTTACTTTCTAGGAAAAAGTAGCTCGGAATTCAGAACTGTATGTAAACCTGGCGTAGAAAATATTATACGGCTAAGGAAAGGATCGTTCTTATTGGTCGACAAATGATGATGCTTTAATCACTTTATCTGTAGCGCCCATCTATAAGATTTGATGAAAGAATGTCTTTTAGATCTTGATGATTAATCATTGATCTGAAGAAATAGTTGTGTATAGCTGAGAGTTTAGTCATTTCTGAACGAGTTGAATATAATGTGAACGTGTAAGATCTGGCGATCAACTAAGCAAATCCTTAAGGAAGAAGAAGGGCATGGCGTACAGAAAAAAAATATTATATCAATCATGCTCTAAATATCATCAATAAAATTTAAATATTACTGGTATTTTTCTTTGCACCCTACCTTCTTTTAGGGTCAAAGACCACCTGAGTCAATGGTGCAGACCAGGTAGACAATAGCTATATATGCAGCCAGTGGGATGATGGTACAGCATCTTTGATCAGAGAGCTGCCTAAACTGAAGTCAACAAGCAGGGTGTAGGGTTCACCTGATAGAACCAACGTCAATGTCCGTAGCCAAAGCGAAACCAAGTTGGAGGACATCGATTGTGGCTAGAACCTGGAGAGGGATGGGCTCTTTCAGGTCTATTTGCTCGAAAGGGCTTGGCATTTTCAACTCAGGTATGTATCGGGAACAGGTCAGGAGGTCAGCTACGCGCTGTGTTTATGATCACACGTGGCCGTGGACTAATTCTGATGATGTATAAAAAGCCAAACCTTTCATTTGATAAGGCTTGTTATTAATTAAATTTTTATTGAAAAGCCGTGTCGCTGGCAACCAATATTTTTTATAATAATATACGGCCAATACAAAGCTCAAATGTCATTCAGGCTGAAATGTTAATGATGTATAAGATGAAAGTTTACAAAGTGAGTGATATGAACGAAAAAGAGCGTGGTGGGATTGAAGTTTTTGAGGATAAGATACCACAAAACCAAAAATATTCCCCTAAAAACAGAAGTTAACTATATATAAAACTCTGTGACTTCCGTTAGTCCGTCTGTCCGTCCGTAGCACTATCTAAAATAGTCATACATTGTCCGATCGAAACTAAATTCTGGGCAGAATTGCAAACAGGTAAAAGGGTACAAACTACGGATGGTTTTACATAGCTTAATACAAAAAAATTTTCATTAATTATTTTAGAAAAAATACTCCCACTATTTCCAAACAATTTAATCATTAAAATAATAAATATTTATTTAATAAAAATGCAATATTATTTTTTGCATATCCTTTTCTTTATATATAAAAGAATACAGTTTTCAGTTCGCCCTGCGTTTGCAAGAACCATAAACAAATCGCAAGGCCTAACGCTTCAAAAAGTTGGAATTTGGCTCCAGAAATAAATACTTCCGCATATGTTGCATGCTCGAGAGTAAGAAATCCTAAGAAATTATTCTTCACTATTAAAAAGGAATTTTTTTCTTATAAATATTGTTTAGAATGAAATCCTATAAAATTAAAATAAATTAAAGAAATTGTTAAACCTCGAAGTACGGTTTTTGTCAAAGTATTTTCCAAGTAAATCAGTTCATTCAAACGCCATCCATTCGTAGGGTTTGTAAATCTTGGCAAAAAATGTTAGCAATAACTTCAACAATATTAAATGCTGTGAGGATTTCAATACACGTCAATGTGCTGCAAAAATTCTATTGTTCATAACCACTCTCGCCAGATCTACACGCTCACATTACATTCAACTCGTTCAGAAATGACTAAACTATCAGCTATACACAACCATTTCTTTAGATCAATGATTAATCATCAAGATCTAAAAGACATTCTTTCATCAAATCTTACAGATGGGCGCTACAGAATCACAACTAAAAAAAAACTTTAACAAAAAAAAAAAAAAACTTTAATTGAAGCCTTCCAACATCATCAGGTAAAACGGCGAACACATGTAACTCAGGGGGAAAATAATTATATAATCAAAATGTTGACTGTCCATACTACTGTAAACAAAAGTTAGGAAGGAAATTCCACCAATCCTGGAAAGAGCGGTAAGAACTAGTTGACTTGGAAGACCTATTTTCGAATAAAATAGTTACCTACAGTAACGCTACTTGTTTAATCAATAAATATCAAATGTTTCCTTCTAGGAAAAGAGTAATCTGCCATTACGTGGTTGACCGGGACAGGAAATGGCGTGTAAATGTTAATGCATCCAAAACGAAACTGCTATAGAGAAACGTCACTGCCTCCTATCAGCATGGTTGATGTTCAACCACACGAAAGCACCTCATTGTGCCTTCTTGGTCTCACGTTCCCCACTGACCTGAGGTGGAACAACTACATTGAATCAATTGCTGCATCTACCGCAAGGAAATTTGGTTCTCTGTGTCGCACCAGAAGCTTTTTCTCGTTTGAGGCCACCCTTCACATCTTCAAATCTACCATTTGTCATGGAATACTGTTGCCGTATATGATCTGATGCCCCACTCCACGCTGTTCACCTCGAATTTCTCGACAAAATCCAAAGACGGATATGCAATGTGATCGCTCCTGACTTGGGGGTTTCGACTCCAGTCACTTTCTCACCGACGTAATGCGGCTTCCCTCTGTCGTTTCAGTAATTGTTTTAATATCGTCTACTCTGCCGAGCAGCTATTTACACTGGTGACCCGCCTGCATGAATTTAAGCGTGCTACTAGCTTGGCATCTCAGTCCCACCCTTTTACTGTCGAAACAGTTAAATGTAACCGTCTCTTCTACTCCTACAGCTTCTTCTCTCGCACTTCCCGACAGTGGAACTCCTTTCCTCTTACTTGCTTCCCTGATAACTATAATCTTCAAAAATTTAAATGTAATGCCAATCGACATCTTCTGTTGCCTTGATTCCCGTTCATCTTTTTATCCTTTCCTCTCCCCCCCTCTATACCCAATCGTTTCCCTTACACTCTCGGTAGCCTCTTGAGTACAGTGACACTCCCGCTTGCTTGGAGCGAATTATTTAAAAAAAAAAAGAAAAGGAAAAAAAAGCGATACATAAAGTCAAGTAAAGGTTATTGGCAGCTGATCTAAAAATGACCTACATTATGTTAATATAGCGAAGAAAACGGCGACTTACCTCGTCAAACCAAGCGACAGCGCTTCGCGTGTATTCTACGACGGAAAATGTGTCGGAAAAGAAAATTACTTACCAAACAAAAGGGCACGTATTCCGCATGACATGCTGAAGATGGAATATTTGAATTAAAAAAATCCAGTCCGTCGCAGGAGTCGCTATAAATGTATTTTGATATGCAAAATACTGAACATCCTCTCCCAGCTGTCGACGAATGGAAAAAACGCTCGGCTGATAAAAGCAGTTGGTGTTCTCGAATCGGGGAGGAAAAAGTCGGCTATTTTGGCTGCCACGTTTGTTGGAGAGAGAGAGAGAGAGAGAGAGAGAGAAAGAAAGAAAGAGAGAGAGAGAGAGAGTGAGTTATTTTTCCTGACTGGTTGTGTACATTGTGATTTGTGAAATAGTACTTGCGAATCGAGTTTTCGGCATTTTCTTTCTGTCACCCATGTTCGAGTCTGAACTTAGTGATTTATTCTCGGTGACGTGGAAATAATCTGCGACAAACATTTCCTTTGCAAATCCCAGATCGCTTACAGTTAACAACTGAGACAAAGAATGGTTTGTTAATTTTAACGCCTCCAAAGCCAAATTGCTTTCTATTAATTGACTTGCAAAACGCATTCTACTTTCACTTACTATGGCTGATGCTAGCCTCCAAAAAGGTGACACGTTGCGCCTTCTCGGTCTAATATCTTCCACTGAAATGAAGTGGAAATATTATATCGTATCGAGATTGTTCGGTTGACTGTTAGGAAATTTGTTTCCCTGTGTTGTGCTAGACAGTTTTTCAAGCCAAAATCTATTTTACATAATTGCAAGTCTACTGTTCCTTCATACTTTGAATATTGCTGCCACGTATAGTTTGGTGCTCTTGCTATATATAAAAGGATCCTAAAATCTAAAGGAAAATCTGCTTTGTTATTGGTACTAACCTGGCATCTTTGACTTCAGCTACTTTCCCACCCCCGTAATGTAGATTTCCTAAGATTTTTCTATAAATACTTCTATGGTAAATGTACTGACGAACTCTCCTCTATAAAACCTAGATTCACGATTTTAAATGCATTACTAGATTGACAATAAGATATTATCATATTGTGGGATCTTCCACAACAAACCAGCCTTACCTCTTTTTAGGAAATGCACTCTTCCTATCTGGTAAGTAACATCCTACATTCATACAAAAATCAACAAGTATTCATTAATCAATCACCTCCAATCTAGCTTGTTGATTGGTCAGTTCCGACCAATCAAACCGCCTGCACGCGACCAATCTGTTTTCCCGCTCATATGCTGGGAGCCTCACGACCATTATATAAACCGAACACATGTGAACTCTCTGAGTAGTAGTAGAAGCTTTCTTTTCATTTATCTCTCTCGCACGTCTTATTCCCTGCTACCAAGTACCAAGATGTAACCTTCAATAACTCCCGTCTTAGTCATTGCTGGCCAGACGTTAAAGACAATTGCCAACATTCACGAACTCTGAAATCTCTACTGAACTTTTACCAACTTTACAACTCACAATTCCAAACTTTCTTAATATGAACTCAGGTACAAATAATACCTAATCAAAGGGACACGACTCTGTCCTATCTTTTTAGTTCGTCTGCATGTATCAAACATTAATAAATTTAATTGTTATGTTTTGAAATCATTCCGTTCAGTTTTGTATTTTATACTATGTGCTATTTACGTCAAATATAAATTGCATTGCGTCCACGCATTGTCCTTAATCCCACCTTTCCTAGCCAAAGTTAAATATCTTTAACACTATCACAACAACAACGATAACACCGTCACTACAAGATTGATGATCCCGACGGAAATAAACAACAATGGTAATACAACTGCTACAATATTACTGTCGAAATAGCAAGATGTAATCATAAGTTCTATGCTAACTGTTTCTTTTCTTGCACTTCTCACTTGTTGAACTCGCTTTCGGCTATAATGGTGTGGGGTTTAGGGGTTAAAATGAACAGTTGATTTACCAACGCCAAAAAAGGTTAATGAAGGATAATAACAAGGATACACACGGGTAATTTAAACAAAAGAATATAGGGGATATATTTACGAATTTACCCGCTTGAAGTTGGGCAAGTTGTTTCAGGAAAACAAATCAGAAATAGAACAAATGAAATGATCTGGCACAAAATAATATTTAAAAATGTTTAAAACAAAAGTAAGAAATTCTTTGTTCACAGAAGTGATATACGGTTGCTCAAGGACACATAGCACAGTGGATAAAGTCGTTAATTAGATCCAGTGACAGGACCCAAAGAGTGTGAGTTCAATACCCGGTTAAGGCAGTAAGAGAACTTTCAGAGGTGAATTAACAGGAGATAACTGATAACTGACACCCATTAGACATGGCATGTGGAACTAGAACAGTCCACTCCAGTGAGCGAAATAAAGGGCTCAGTTCGACATTTCAACCACCTGAAGAAGAAACGTTGTAATATATATCGCGACAAAGATGAGGACAATAGTCCAAATAATGTAACTAGTGTACGGTTGCTTAAATTCAAAAGTAGACGAAGATATATAGTTTGAAATACTTAGCTTTCTTGGTTTGTTGAAAGAAAGTCCTTTGAAGTCATACGTGCGTGATTAAAAGCCGCTAATATAAGTGGCGAGGAATTTGACATTGGCGAAAACGGATGCAGTGAACTGAAACGAAACCTTTCACATGACTTCAGACATTCTTCTCTTATTAATTTAATTTTCCCCTCATTTTATATCAAAAGAAATTTAGCATAGGCTCGCTACTTTGTTTTCTTTCTTCTTGGCTCGAAAGCTAATTTCTGTGAAGACAAGGTTTTCATTGGTCCAAAGAAAATTTCACATAGTTTCGAGAATACATTTCCGTCTTTTTCGTTAGTTCACCTGAATTTGAAGGAAGTCGTTAAAGAGAGTTATTTTTTTTTTCGCACTCACTACATGGCTTATTGCTTTCCAGGTAAGTTTTATCTTCAAAAATTTAAATGCAATGTCAAACGATATTTTCTATCCTCTTAAATTCCGTTCTTTTATTTTTCTAGCTCCTTGATAATGTTTTCTCATATTCTTTCACACTTAGTAACCATCTTGTTAATGGGTCTGTTTTCTTGCTTGGGGTGAATTGATTGTAATATATAATAATATTTTTTGTTTAAAAATATGATTCCTTCGCTACATAAGAGTTCTCATGTTTCAAAAACGAGAGCCGAAATCATCCAAACAATTATTAAAATTAAGTTGAATTGTGGTGTTTAGTCATCGTTTCATCTTCAAGCGAAATTTTAGGAATAAGCTATCTCTTGGTTTACGTGTGTTTTTAGGCATGGTTCGTTACAACATTCGTTATTGTGGGAGTGGCTAGACGATTTTCCTTCGTTAAGTGGTCAGACAGTTAATTCTTATCAATAGATTCATCATTTACTGTGAGGTTTTGCTAAGGTTGGGTAGGGTATCTATTTCAAGGCTAATGTTTGCGGTTACCCTTTAGTTGGTTCCCAGTGAGGGATATTTTTATGGCGCGCCTACAAGTCGTTATGTGTCTTGAGAATTGTCTTTTATTATTGTCCATCTGATTATCTATTTATTTATTTGTTTATTCAAGTGGGTTTTTTATCTACAGATCGTATTGCACTGAATTTCAATTTGTTTTTTTGTTTTTTGTTTTTTTGACGACTACAAAAAGGGTTTTTCCTATTTAATGATTTGGCTAAGCTTTTAAGAATTTTACTTAGCTATGGGATTTTTTATGCTAATTATTTAATGCGAAAGTTTGTTGATGTCGGCAAAAACCGTTAACTCCTGCTTATGGTTTAATAATTTTTCATTATTTAGAAATTTAATGATGTGTAGTTTTTCCTGTAAGCATAAAGGGCATGGGTTACCCCAGGTTTTATAAGTTCTTGTTTTATTTACTATTTTCCATTTTACTGATATATATATATATATATATATATGTGTGTGTGTGTGTGTGTGTGTGTGTGTGTGTGTGTGTGTGTGTGTGTGTGTGTGTGTATAAAGCATTATTACTAACATTTTATTAAGTTATTTTGTATTTTTGTACCTTTGATGAAGTATTTCTTGTAAATCCATACCACTGGCTACCAAATAAGAACTTAAAATTTCGAAAAGAAAGTCCTAAGCAACATTTAGGTAAAGAATATTTAAAATTACCTGTAAGACGATTTTAGCATAACATGTTAACGAATTAAAACATTATGAGTAAATATTTATGATAACTGCAAAATCTTCAACTTTTGAACTTTAAAAACAAAAACAAAAATTGTTTTTGCATTTTTCATATTTTGATTATTTTAAATAAAGAAAAACAAATTTAATAACCTGTTTTGTTTTTATTTCTGCTCAAATCTTTCGTAATTCGTCTCATTTTTTACATTTCGTTTTTTTTTTTTTTTTTTTTTTCCTCCCTTTTTTTCACTTTTCTTTTCTTCCCTTTTCTTTTTCGTTCAGCCTTTTTGTTTCTTTTCTTCCCTTTTCTTTTTCGTTCAGCCATTTTGTTTCTTTTCGTTCAGCCATTTTGTTTCTTTTCGTTCAGCCATTTTGTTTCTTTTCCTTCCTTTTCTTTTTCGTTCACCCTTTTTGTTTGTTTTTGTCCCTTTTCGTTTTTTCGTTCATTTTGTATTTGTGGCTGCACATTGTTTAGTTATTTAAATTAATGTTTCTCTTTCGATTCTGTATGTCACTCTTGACCTCTAACTTCAATTCGAATGGCCTGAAAAATAACGGGTTCGTTTTTCCTTATCTAAAATTCCATGCAAATCAATCATAGCCAACAAAACAAACCCAAGTAAACGCTGCTTCCCAAGTACAAAGTTAATGCAAAAACATTTAATACAAATTCCACCTTAATCAAGTAAACTCTTTCCTCCATTTTTATTTCTCCGTATTTTCAGAGATTTAATTTGAATTTGTTTCATTTTGGGGATCGCTGGTATTTTGTTTTTGTTGTTGTTTCTTTTAGTTGTTGCTTTTTTTCTTCATTTTTTTTTTTTGTTTAAGTATTCGCAAATTTCTATGGCAGCATAAACAATTTCTGATGTCTTGAAATGCCCAGAATTTTAAAAAGTCATTTCCGTTGGAATTTTTTCTATAAATAAAGTAAAAGCTGAGAAAGAAGGACAAATCTCTCAACAAATTTAGCATGTCAAAACAGGATCCATTAAAAATCAAGGCAGTACGTTCAACCAAATGCAAAGAATAGTTTATATACAAACTGTTTGATTGCTGTCTTTTTTCTTGTTTTTTTTTTTTTTTTTTTTTTTTTTTTTTTTTTTTTTTTTTTTTGTCTGTTTCCCACTGGCGTCAGCGGTGGGAGTCCAAGCCCAACTAAATTCCTCATACTTTTCACTGTAGTCAAAAAGATCTCTCACCTGCTTGGAAAATTGACACAACACTGTTTTCCTATACTTATTTGTATTCTACCTGTATACTTTCCCGCACATTTTCCTACTAAAGTTCACCCAATACAAGCCTCAAGAGCCATTCCTGGTGGAGGCTTACGGAATGAAATATGTGATATTAACGAAACAGTGGGTAGAAGAATATGAGCATAAGATAGATAGATAGATAGATAGATAGATAGATAGATAGATAGATAGTGTTATGGAGTGATTTCACAGTGGAGGCTTGTATTGGTACTGTCGGTCATAAATAGGTTCGACGTACAAAACGTTAGGAACTTGATATAGTAGGTATAACTCAGAGTAATCTAGTTGTGGTCGCTGATAGTTTAGTATTCGACTAACTGTCGTACGACATCGACTGACTGACTGACCGACCTACTGAGCGATATTTAGTCACCCCCTCCCACGAGGGCATCATGGGCACAAGGCCAGATTAATGGGGATCTCCAGATTAATCTCCGAGCCCGTGGGATCTCCGAGCCTGGGGATCTCCGAGCCTGTGGGCTCGGCCAAAAATATGCCCTTTTAAAACCCGTATAAACGGGTTCAGGGTGGTTTACCTCCCTGAAAGAGACTCCGCCCTTCGGCGTAGCCTCGTTCGGGTTCCTCCCCGCCCGAAGGCAGAGAGTTCAACCGATCAGCTGGTCGTCCGACTTCAGACTTACTCAGACTTACTCAGACCGAACCACTGAGAGACTCCTCGTTACTCTTACTACTCCTACTTATTATAGGCGGGAGAGTCTAATAACTATAGAATAGGTGTGTTCCACTATAACAGAGATAGATAGATAGATAGATAGATAGATAGATAGATAGATAGAATTACACATGACTTGAAGTGGATTATTTGTTTTCAGGGAAGCTTCCACGTGGGAGTTCCACTAAACATCAGTTTCAAATAGCTGTCTAGCGGAAATTTCTGCTTACGTTTAGAGTAGGGAGGAAATAAGAGTGAGTCGACTCCGTGGAAGTAACACTGCAAGAAAGTAAAGGTGTAAAAGTCTGAACTGATGTGACTAAAGAGTGAAGGTCCTCTGAACATTTGCCATGGAAATAGTGATATGATAGCAATATACTTACCACATTAAGACTGCGAGGAAAGAGGGTGCAGAGTGGAAAATAAGTTGTAATCCACGCGGCAACGTATGCGATTTTCAACTCTGCCAAGGCAGCAATGTTAGAATTAGGTGATTCCAAACCATGCATTACAGCAATATCACATTTTATGTCTAGTCCGACACTTTCAACAATAAAGCGTGACAGAAACGGGTTGGGTACTTTCTAGTGTGGCAAGAGGGGCTGACAATTTTCCAGCATCTTAATAGGAGTATATTTGTTACCCTATCGTCCGGTTCACGCTCCACCCTGATCTTTTGAACAATAATAGAATAGCTGTATCTATTGTTTCTTGTTTTGGATTGGGTTTTAGACTTCTTCTCATTCTCTTTAACTCCCAGTAGCTCACTACGTCTTAGTAGCATTATCATCTTACTTGGGGTGAACTGATTACAAAAAATACACATACTTACATTTTATATCATAGTCTACTTCAACTCTATACTTCTAATGACTAATTTTGGAAGTAGACAGACTCACCTATCAACCGGCTCACAATCGACAGGTATTTTTGTTGTGGCCTTGTTAGGGGCCAGAAAGAAAGATACGAAAATAAGAAGGCGGGTTGAACAAGTGTATTGAAATAACAGAACATGTATACAAAATAAGAAGGTTATTAGTCAGCAGATAGAAGTGTCCGTCTAAACTGTGAGGTTATACTGCGCCCCGACAGCCGATATTTAACAGTCTCCCCACGCGGGATGTATGTGGCACAAGGCCGAGTTTACCCTGGGTTCTCCGAGTCCGTAGGCTCAGCCAAAATATCCCCACAGAACCCGAATAAACGGGTGTGGGTTTGTCTACCTCCCCGGATGAAACACCCTGCCAAAGCAGGGAGTTCAACAGAAATCGCACACAGTCAGAGACTGCGCCCCGACTGCCGATATTTACCAGTCCCCCCACGGGGAATGTACGTGGCACAAGGCCGAGTTTAACGTCGGTTTCTCCGATCCCGTAGGGTCGGCCAAAAATATTCCCTTAGAACCCGCATAAGCGGGTTTGGAATCTGCCTACCTCCCCGGACGAAACTTTGCCTTTCGGCAAAGCTTCGTCCGGGTTCCTCTCTGACAAAGTCTTGCAGGTTATTATTTATGAAGGGGGAAGTGTTCATTCTAATATAGATAGGACACCATAATTTTGAACAAGAGTAGGGGTTTATCCCTTGATTCCTGTTTAGTATTGTATTTTTGGTTGCCTCTAAGACTTTTCTTACTCTTTCACTTCTGGTGCTCCTTGCATCTTGGTGACATTATCATCTTGCTTGGGGTGGTGACTCTACCTCGAGTGGCTCTTGAGCTTTGTACAGGGTAAACATCATTGTTGTAGAATAACAATAATAAAAAGCACTTACCGGCGTAAGAGTTCCAACTAGCGTCCAGCTGGCAGACAAAAATAAAGCAGGTTGTAACTTAATACATATCCTGCAAACTGAGAAATCATGCTAGTATTTATATAGTAATACTTCCACTCAGGTACCAGCAGCCAATCACAGCCCAAGCAATGGACTATCCCACTTTAGCATAATGAGATGCTCCATTGCACCATAAATAGCTCTGTCTCTATGTTGAATGAGTGCTTCACTCAGCTTGCTCCACAACTGAGTGGTTATCTTTACCACGTGATTGTTCGACATGGCGCTGCGAACAGGATTTATGACACCTGAAAATTGGGAACTCTTCTTCATTGAAGCAGGCATATCCACCGACTCGGCCAAAACTCATGCAACAAGGTTTGCGGACGAGAAGCTGACAATCGAGAGCCTTCAAATGCTGGATCGATCTATGCTTAAGGAGCTGGGAGTCACATTAATGGGAGAAGCCCTGTGTATCATTAAGCAGGCTAAGGAATCCACCACCCAGACAACCCGCATTCAGGCACTAGCAGCCAAGCCTCCTCATCTCAATCTCGAGATGACACCACAGCAATTCAGGAAGTTCCGAATTGACTGGGATGTCTTTACCAAGATGACAAATATGCCAAACCCCAAGCTAATATTCACCTATACAATTGTGCTGATGAGGCTGTGCAAAATGCCATAATCAACACACACCCTGACTTCTTTTACCACTGATCCAGATAATCTACTTGACATGGTAGGAGTGTTGGTCACCCAGAGGTCAAGTCCTATTGTCCATCGCCTTGCTTTTGCCTCCATGTCTCAGGATGCTGATGAGCCAATACAAAGTTACCTTGTCCGCCTCAGAGCCGTAGCCGTTGATTGTAACTTTACCTGCCCTCGTGTGAACATGACCTGTCTGATATATACATCAAGGACCAGATCATCCGTGGAATAGCAAATGACACACCCAGGCTGACCTACTGGCCAAAGCTAGGGCACTTAAATCCCTTGAACAAAATATCCGTCATGCTGAGGCATTTGAATCAGCATTGCGGGACCAAACCTCAATGGCCAGTGCTTCAGATACAGCTGCTGCTCGGCTATCAACATACCGCAGACAGAAGGGTACACCATGCCAACGAGGCGATCCGTACCAGCACCTATTGCAACTGCAATGTTAAACCAAACCACCAGGCTTGCTTAGGTTGTGGCAGCCACCAGCATGGCACCTCAGGAACTGAATCACACCGGCTAAAATGCCCAGCATGGGGACAAACATGTAGTAATTGTGGGAAGCCCAATCACCTATCGAGGGTATGCCGGGCTAAGAAACCAGCTCAAGCGGTCAGGAAAAGCCCAGAGGCTAATGAAGCCGCCATGGACACGCTTATCGCCCACATCACATTCAATCAAACGACAGGCACGTATACGTCTAAAGACACAGGCCAGATAAGGAAATTGATGCATATGTTGTTCCATTTTCGCCAAAACCGGATCCCAGACAAATTAAGAATATCCCCAGAAATCACAGCACTAGGATGACAATCTTTCCTGACAGTGGGGCCACCATATGTCTCAGGGACTTAAGCACCTTCTGAATATGGGGCCCACTATCGACAACCCATTCCATCAAGAAAAGTCGTCCGAGCTGTGGAGGCTTTACGCTCGTATGTCAGGGTTGGCTCCCGTGGAATTCATCGTCCAAGGAAGAACAACTAAACAAGCCCTATACATATGCAAAAAAGATTCAGCGGCTATACTTCAGCAAAGCAGCCTGCATTGATGTAGGGATACTGTCCAAAGACTTCCCAGAAGCCTACAACTACAATATTACCCCAAACAACAATGCAACACATGCCCTCGACAAGCACACATAAAAAATCGGACGTGAGCCCTAAACAATGCAAAGTCGAGGGACAACTTCCAACACGCCCCAAAAACTCCCTTTTCTTCCAACAGAACAAAACATTGATAAGCTCAAGAATTGGCTATTAAATCAATTTGCCGAAACGGCGTTCAAGAACAATGGTGAATTCCCACCGATGTCTGGCCCCACTGCACATATACACCTCAAAGAAGGAGCAGTCCCCAAAGCAAGACATAACCCAATTCCTGTGTTTTTTCACTTCAAAGAGCCCGTAAGACAGGCCCTTTGGGAAGATGTGAAAAGGGGTATCATAACCCCAGTACCCGTTGGCATGCCCGCTGATTGGTGTAGCACTATGGTAATTACTGCAAAAAAAATGGCAAACCACGAAGAACCATAGACTACCAACACCTGAATTCACAGTGCAAACGGGAAACACACCATACAGGGTCACCATTCCAGCTAGCACTACAAGTGCCACCTAAACAAAAGAAAACGGTGTTGGATGCTGTTGATGGATATCATTCCATCCCCTTAGATAAAGAGTCCCAGCCACTCACCACCTTCATCACAGAATGGGGAAGGTTCATGTACCTGAGAATGCCAATAAGGATACCTAGCATCTGGCGATGCCTACACCCGAAGATATGATGAAGTAATAAAAGACATCCCCGCAAAGTAAAAATCGTGGATGACACCCTACTCTATGACTCTGACATCGAAGGAGCCTTTTTTCACACCTTCGATTTTCTCCTCCATTGTGCAAAAAACGGCATCGTAATAAATAGAGAAAATTCCAATTTTGCCAAGACACGGTGCAGTTTGGGGCCTCCAAATAACATCTTCTGGTGTAACCCTTCTAAATCCATGCTGGAGGCAATTTTGAGCTTCCCAATACCAAAAACACTCACCGATGCCAGATCATGGTTTGGGCTGGTCAACCAAGTCGCTTGGGCATATTCACTAAGCCCAGTCATGCTTCCATTTCGTGATCTCGTAAAACGAGACTCACACTTTACATGGAATAAAAGCCTGGAGGATGCATTCCAGCAGTCAAAGAAGGTCATAGTTGACTTAGTCCGAAAAGGCATCGCAACATTTCAAAAAGAAAGAATAACCTGCCTTGCCCCAGATTGGAGCAAAGACGGAATGGGCTTCCTACTTCTGCAGAAGTATTGCTCATGCACCACTGACAAAGCCCCAGTTTGCTGCCCTGAAGGTTGGCGCCTGATATTTGCTGGTAGCAGATTCTGCATTGATGCTGAACGCAGATATGCACCTATTGAAGGCGAAGCAGCAGCAATTGCATGGGCATTGGAAAATGTCGGATTTTTGTAATGGGTTGCCCGAATCTCATAGTGGTTACAGATCATGAACCACTAAAAGGATTATTCGGAGATAGAGACCTTAGTAAAATCCAAAACCCCGATTATTCAGGTTAAAGGAGAAAACCCTCAGGTACAGATTCACCATTCAGCACTGCCCTGGGAATGGCACAGAGCCTCCGATGCTGTCTCTCGTAACCCAGCAGACATCTCACAGGCACTCCTAAATGTATTCACTGCTGAACCCTCTCAATCAGACATCATAGAGTCTGACAACATGGATGACTGGGTCAAATCAAAAAAACTTATTAGCAACATTCGGTGCAAATGACAACCTGAGCTCATCTCAGCAGACGTTATCCGTACAGCGGGACGCAGCGACCCGCAAATACAAAAATTAATAGAAGTAATACAAAACGGATTCCAAAGAACGCGCATCCTCACTGCACCTGAAATCCGCGAATATTGGGAAGTGAGGCACCGCCTAAGTGTTGACGACGGGTTAGTGCTCTTAGATCAAAGAATTGTTATCCCCACCTCACAACGCGCAAAATATTACATAGCCTACATTCTGCACATCAAGGCGAAGTTGGTATGAAGGCACGTGCCAATGAATCTGTTTATTGGCCCGGGATGAATGCTTCAATTCGTAATATTAGAGCAGGTTGTACGTTCTGCTCAAAAAATTGCCCTGAGTCAACCAAAAGAGCCAATCAATTTGACACCATCTCCTGATTGGCCATTTCAGCAAATCGTCATGGACATCTTCCATGTTGGAAACCATGGTTACTTAGCATGCGCTGACAGGTTAACGGGCTGGCTGAATCTATATCACTTGAGCCACGGAGAAGCTAATGCCTCAAGGATTATTTCGATTTGCCGAGACATATTTCAAACCTACGGCGCTCCTGAGGAACTCAGCAGTGATGGTGGGCCACCCTTCACATCTCTTCCATTCAAGCAATTTTTGCAAGACTGGGCTGTTAAACAAAGGTTATCATCTGCTGGTTACCCATAATCCAATGGTCGAGCAGAGCTCGCTGTCAAAACAGCCAACAGAATCGTAAATGGCAACACAGGAGCCCAAGGATCATTGGATAATAACCGCAGCAAGAGCCATCCTCCAATACAGGAATACGCCCATTCAAAACATTGGGCTATCCCCTGCTCAACTACTACTCCACCGCCGACTACGTGACTACATACCATCCCACCCAACACTCTATAAGCCACACGCGAATTGATAACCGCAGCACAAAATCGTGAGATAAGTTTGTCCCGGCGGAACGCTCGTCTCATAGAGCGATACAACAGAACAGCACACACGTTAAACCCCTTCAAAAAGGACAAATAGTGGCACTACAAAGACCAACAACCCGTCGATGGGACACAACAGGTCAGGTCATTGAAACCCTCCCCAACCACCAATACCGTATCAGAGTTGACGGATCAGGTAGAATTACCTTACGAAATCGCCGATTTCTCAGGAAACTGGATACACCAACAATTCCAGTTCCAAGACCTAGTGCAATACCTGAGACCCCTACACCAGTGCAACAAACAGTCGACGCTGAATAACATCAAACACTGCTCAGCCGTCTACAATAACACGGACAAAAACCCCTCGGGCATTGTCCAGACTACTTCCGCACAACCAGCCAGGTTTAAAGGGAACTCATCCCTCCCCAAAGGCCACTACCCACACGCGATGGGGGAAGGAGATGTAGAATAACAATAATAAAAAGCACTTACCGGCGTAAGAGTTCCAACTAGCGTCCAGCTGGCAGACAAAAAATAAAGCAGGTTGTAACTTAATACATATCCTGCAAACTGAGAAATCATGCTAGTATTTATATAGTAATACTTCCACTCAGGTACCAGCAGCCAATCACAGCCCAAGCAATGGACTATCCCACTTTAGCATAATGAGATGCTCCATTGCACCATAAATAGCTCTGTCTCTATGTTGAATGAGTGCTTCACTCAGCTTGCTCCACAACTGAGTGGTTATCTTTACCACGTGATTGTTCGACAATTGTAATCTTCAGTGATGGCTCCAATTGTTCTGGAGAGAACTTGAGCACCAATAGACGTATATATCATGAATCATGGTTGAGAATGCAACGGATCTTGGTAATCCACTCGGATGTTGGGGAGTCTCAGGAGCCTATCAGTGATGATGAAATGTTACTAGCTTGATTTTAGAAGTATTGAATTACAAGCCAGTTTTTACATATTTAGCTGTTAGATCTCGATCAGCGTCAAGATCGCCTCTAAGATTCTGAAGATCTTAATTTTGGGAGGTACTTCCGTAAACTGCGGTATCATCAGCATAGCTGAGAGTGGTAAACTTTAACAGTTATTTCAATGCGAATAGCTTCGTGACAGGTAGATTTGCATTTATCAACAATACCATGGAAACGACATTACTTGAGGACCTTCAATAACAGCAAAAGATAAAATAGTTCTTTGGTGTAAATCTAAGAGGAAATAATGACATTATAAAGGTGTTGACGTGCACACTACTTAAAACAAAAAGCTAGAAAGGAAACTGCAAGCATTGTTTGAAAGATCAATAACAGTTACTGGGCATGAGAAATCTAATTTCTTTAAAAACTGTTTTAAGAGAAAGATTAAGAGAAACATTTTATAAATTTCAACAGAAAGTAGCACTGGCTGTTAAGTCAATGAATGTCGAATGTTTCCTTATTAGGAAACGACTCATATTATCAATATAATTATTCGTACCCCTGAAGAAACTCTAATTATGTGTATGACGATATACTACATCCGTCAGCATGGCTTCTGATTGGGAGACAGGATGTTGAAGAGCATTGAACAACATCCTAATTGCTGTTGTTCCCAAGTTCATTCTGACCCGAGATGGTTGCATCTGTATGGGTCTCAGCTATGGGTAAATAGTGAACACCGCAAACAAAATCAAAGCAGTTAAAAAGCAAAATGGCTACCAATACATTTTATAGTAAAATTAAAGACATGGCCTAAATTGTCCAAAAAGATTGTTTTGTATTTTTTTTTTTTTTTTGAGAATCAAATTTACACTCCTGATTTTATTATTTGGTAAAAGAATTCCTAGAATTAATTATAATTTAATTATGAAATAATATCGCTCTCTTCAATTAATCATAAAGATGATATGCCCACTATTTACATTATACTATTGTCCTCATCTTTGTCGCCATATTTATGATAACGTTTCGACCGTTGTACGCTCCGGCCTTCTTCAGGTGGTTGGAATTTTCGAACCCTTTATTTCGCTCACTGGGGTAGACTGTTCTAGTTTCACGTGCCGTGTCTAATGGATGTCAGTTATCAGTTATCTCCTGTTAATTCCCCTCTCCAATTTCACCACCGCCTTAACCAGGTATTGAACTCACACTCACAAGGACACATGGCACAGTGGATAAAGGCATTGGTTAGATCCAGTGACAGGATCCAAAGAGTGTAAGTTCAATACTTGTATAGTTGTAATAAATATGGCGACACAGATGAGGACAATAGTCCGAATAATGTAAATAGTGTACATAATACCTCATCTCAGAAATATAGACAGATACTGAAAGATGATATGCTAATAAACAAAAATAACTAAACTAAGCAAACCTTAATAAATTAAGATCGCCAATGCTGATTTTTCTAATATGGATAATTTTTTCTTTCCTGTTTGGAAGATATGCGGTTGTGAAATATCATGAATACGTCACAATATGAGGAGAGAGGGCTTAGAAAATGTAATTCTCACAGGACCTATTCAGGGAAGTAGGGTAGAGAGAACGTATGTAAATGAGTGTGGGTGAATGTTTGCAGAGCGGGGGGAAAAAAGCGAGTGTAAGGACTGAAACGTTGCTTAGAGGAACAACAAAACGGACGTTGCGGAGAGACGTGATCGTCCACGTCCTCATGGCTCACGTTACATGAGAAAAGAATGCTTATTTTCATACAAATCAAAATTTTATATATTTTTTTATTCGAATCAACGTGTTCATAACGATATGGCCGTTAAACGTACCGACCTTCTTCCGTTGTCTCTCTTCGTTACTCACAATTTTTAACTGAACCATTTATTCAGTTCAATGATGAACATTGTTATCATTTCACTCCAGTGTTTTCACTCCCTAAGGCAATGTACTGATGCTGAGTAGTGGTGGTTGGGGATATTCTAACGGCATAGGTGTTAATTTTGGAATAAAAATAATCTTCATCACATAATCATTATATGCCAAATGTTCGATTATAAACTTTTTCCAAAACAGAAATATTTATTCGGAACTAGCAGCATGGCCCGGCGTTCCCCGTGCTTGATTCAAAAATCATACGACTCATACAGCAATCGCTATCACTTGACTTAAAATAATTTTGCCCTTCCTTGCCTTTAAAGGAGTGTCCTTTTCCGTGCTGATGTTGCTACGTGCCTTACTTCTTGCCTATCTCACACTGCGAATTTACTAAACTAAACATTAAATCTGTTACGAAAAAAGAACTAAACAAAATGAACACAAAACGATCAGCTTTAAAAAAAAGGACTCGTAACTGGAAGAACCGAATGAAAAAAGAATGTTAACAACAAATACTTTTTCACACCCAACCCAGTTCTGCGGGATCAGAATCAACGTTGAGATTAAAGCAAGCGAATGAGCCAATTGGAGTAAAGTGCCATGCAGATTTAATTTTTTCCCACTTGTGACGAATGCAGCTATCGATTTTTTTGCATGCTAGCATGCTAGTTAACATTCGTGTCAGTCAGCTGTTGGCTCTCACGCTGTCCAATAGAATCTTCCTGTTTATTCGTGGCATCCAGCTATAGGCTCTCACTCTGGCCAGTAGAAAATGGCCGCAAACTACATGAAAACTGCCGTAGAAGCATGAAAAACTCGATTATTTCCATTATCGATGGGAGTTGGGAAATGCAACGTCAGTCTTGGTCTTCTCGCTAACTTGGAGCATGTGCATGTAAATTTTGGTGCAAATCAATTTTAGAATAGGAGGTAAGGAAATTGAACACAGATGGGGCTCCGTTAGAAATAGTTTCGTCCAACACAGCAAGTTGCTACAAAACAAAAACATTAACCTGAAAACTCATATTCTTCAATAGCATTTGTCAGATCGGGACTTTCATATAGATATCATTAATGGGGCCAAACCTGTTCAGGAATATTCTAAACTGTCATTGAATAGAAACGTTTTCCTAGAATGGTTAAACATTGCTTTTCGTCAATGAAACCTGTAGGTCTTATTGAGGACCGTCCTTCTTCTAAACTTGTGGAGTGGCGCTACAAGACCACAAACATAGAACTGTACCAGAAACGGGATCACTCTACGGCTTTCAACAGAATCAGCCGCTAAAATGGACAGCACATATGACCTAAGCGAAAGTAATAACATATTCAAGACCTTGACATTCCACACTGCTTTGAATATGTTATGCCATAGTACCTATTCTTTGGTAATGGACTCTCCTATAGATAATAAGTAGGAGTAGCAGTGGCAGTCTGGCAGAACGGTGCCTCGCGGTCTCTGACTGCGGACGCCTCTGTCGAACTCTCTGCATTAGCAGAGAAACCCTGGAGGCTTTGCCGAAGGGCAAAGGTTTCGTCTATGAACCCGTTTAATCGGCTTCAAAGGCTATTTTTTTTGCGGAGCCTACGGGCTCGGGGAAACCCACATAAAAACCGGCCTTGTGCCATATTCTTTTCCGTGGGTGAAAAGATAAATACCGAACGGTGTTGAGCGCGTCAGTCGAGATTCGGACATTTGAAGTACCAACAATCACAACTAGATTGCTGCGCCATTGACTCTTATTTTCCAAGTTCCTAACGTTTTGTACGTCGGACCTAATTTAGGACGACTTATTAGAAATACAAGCATCCACTGTGAAAATACTCCACAACAGAATAAAAAGTTACAAATGAAGCCGCCGTTAATACTGAAAAGAGCGATACAGCTACTAGACTTATGAAACCTACTATCCTACAAATTGTTTTAAAAGAAAGTTATAAATTTGAACTGACAGTGACACTGGCTGAACGGTCAATGATTACTGAATGTTTCCTTGTAAGGACACGACTGACATTACAATTACTTTTACCATGATAAGTATATATTATTTACACACCTTGTCTCTTTCTTCAACTGAACCATAGTTTATGACCTTTTCAACCTACCTGACCAAGGGATTGAAATCACAATTGCCAGGGATTCCGATATGTTTCATTCAACACTTTTAGCCGCTCGGTATCTCTCGTTACTTTATTGGATCAGAAAAGGATGTATTTTAACTAGCTTAAAAGCCGCCTTATCAGACAGCATTTAAGCTAACTCTTGCTAAGGGTTTTTGAGTAGGCCTTCTGCTTATTCAAGAGTTTGTGCCCCTAAGTCTTTGCATATTCTCAGCATTTGACGCTCACCTGGCTGCCATTTGGTCTGGGTTTTCATTTACACGGGACTTTCTTTTCCTCGCTGCAACCTTGGCTGTTTTGATTGCAATCTGGCTCTCTGTTGGCTTAGATTTCTTTTTGCGAGGCATACTGCTGCCGATAGGCAATAATAAACTACAATAGAACTCAAAATTGCTGACTGCATTTAAATATTACATTAATATTTAAGCTTGCCTTTTAAAAGTTCAACGTTAATTCTTCTCTCGCCACTTGATAACCTGTAGAGAGAATTTGATGTACGTAGGTCCTTACTTTCCGTACAAACAATTATTTTTATTTCATTGGTGACTTTCGCTTGATTTCGCTCTTAATTTCGATTGTTCCTAAATTTATTTCCAAGTTATAAAAATTGTTATCATATCAAAAAATTTCGTCTCAAAAAAGCACGTAAAAAATCGCCGAAAACAATCGCAATAATGAAAACTTGAGAACCTGAAATTTCTGGAACATTAGCTATTGAAAATTAGAGAGTTGTGTCCCTTTAATTGAAAAAGTGTGACACAGTGATACACTGACATTTGAATTTATTATATACATTTGTAATAGACGAATCCTACTCATCAAGAAAGTAAGCAATATGGAGAGCACATTTTAAGTTGAAGCTGAGAAAATAAACAAGGAATGACATTGGCGAGAAAAAAATGGTTAACGAAAGAAGAAAAAGCGAATTAGAATTTATAAAATGAAAATAGAAGAATTGTGTCGTTCGACTTTTTTATAAATAAACATTTTTATTACAGATGTTTTTAATGGTTTCATTTTCATCTTATTCTTTTAGTTTCTTATCATTGCGCTCATCTAATCATACAATTTTTCCTCCTGATGAAGAATGCTTTGACAACCGCAACGCAGTGATAAAAAATAACAACAAAAAAAAACTATTTTTTTAATTCATACTGCAAAGGACATTTACTTATATTCAGCCCAAAACTATTAGCTCGAGTTATAAATAATTTCTGTTTTCGTTTATCGAATTTATTTTTTATTTACTCAGATGGTCTCCGACTGAAGGTGATCATAAATATCTGGTTATGACGCACATATTACCTCAGTTGACTCATCTTTCAAACTTAACAAAAGAAGCCTTTCGATATTTGGCGATAATGTTCATCTTGCTACCCCTGCTCATGAATGAAGATGCGCAGCGCGTCAGTTCCTACCTGACATGTCCTGCTTAACTACAAGTAGTTGTAAGGTTGTTAACAGCACTACTACTGCGGCTGTAGTCCATGTGATACTCCTACGAAACTAATAGGTTTACCGGTCTCGTGATGGTGGTCGGTACCTTGCGTTACGGACAGTGATAACTGACAACAAGCTATTGCCTTTTTTTGCTGTTTGGTAGCGTACAGTGCTTAGTATGTTTCAGTGTTAGTACGTCTATAGTAAGTACGAGTCTGCGTATTACTAGTCCTGTCTATCTCTACTTTTACTATACCTGTGAGGCTGTAAGCGTATATACAGGAGGGAAGGCCTTGTGAATATAGCCAATCATTTGCGAGCGGAAATATTCACATTTGTGCTAGTTTAGTTTGCTTTGTTTTACGGCATATCAACCTCAATGGGTTATTTAATGCCGACAATATTTTTATTACTGATAATATTTTTTTCTTCAAAAATATATTGCTGGTAATATATTTTTGCACAAAGTATTTCTGGTAATAAAACCTATTTTTTACACTTTTATAGTGTTTTGACCCCAGTTTAGAGGTTAACTATTTGCTCATAGTTGGGAGCCTAACAGGTGCTATCACCCCGGGTCAGGGTGGACCTGGGAACACTAGCAATTAAGAGATGGTTCCACGCTCATCAATACCTCCTGATCAGAGGCCTTACTATTGGATGTAGTTCATCGTCTTACCCGGGACGCTAGAGAAAGCAACTAGAATTTCATTTTGGAACTGTTAGAAAGTAACATTTTTCTCTTTCTCATTTTGACAAACAAAAGCGGTTATCTCTTAAGCAAACAATAGAAATCTTTTATTAATGAGTCGATTATTAATTTTTCTCGTTGATGTTTTTCTGAATCAAAACAGTTTTGATTCATAATGTATCAAACTGTCAGATTTATTTTTTAAAGTCAAATAAGCAATTCTTGTATATAGCTTTACTTCTTTTTCTGCTATATGCTTTGATCCTTCAGGACGTGGGCGGACATTTGGTCTCCACGATTTCCCATCATTTGTAACTCCGAATGAGATTTATCTTTTTACTCTCACTACTAGTCCCTGTTCTACCACAAATCTGCACAATTTCGTTGAGTAGGTTATTAAATGTTTCCCTCTGACTGTTTTGCCTATCATGTGAGTGTCAAATTCTCCAAGTCCTCTTATCTCATTATGCCTCCTAATAAATCCAGTTGTCTCTTTCTGATTCTATGTTATAAGTCTACCATTTGTCCATGCTTAGAATCATGCTGTCATATATGGCCCAGTGCACTTGCTATTCATCTAGAGATCATTGATAAAATCCAAAGAAGAATCAAAGTGTATTATCGGCCCTAATCTGACATCTTGGCTTCATTGACTTTCCCAACTGCGTAAGGTTGCCTCTATTTTGCCTTTTATATAAATACTTTCATGGTAATTTTTCGGACTAGTTCTTCGCTATGGTGCCTAGACTCTTTGAATATATCTCAGTACTAGACTGTCGACGAGGTCACACCAATTTATAGTTGAGCTGGTTAGATGTAACCGTAAATTCTATGCTAACAGTTTCTTCAGTTTCTGTCTATATTTCAAAGAGTATGAGTTCAATAACCGGTTAAGGCAGTGGAGAACTTTCAGAGGGGAATTATCAGGAGATAACTGATAACTGACATCCATTAAACATGGCACGTGGAACTAGAACAGTCTACGCCAGTGAGCGAAATAAATGGTTTAGTTCGAAATTACAACCACCTGAAGATGGCCGGAGCGTACAACGGCCGAAACGTTGTAATAAATATGGCGACAAAGATGAGGACAATAGTTCGAATAATGTAAATAGTGTAACAGTTTCTTTTCTCGCACTTCCAGCTTGTGAAACTCCCTTCTGGCTCCATGAATTCCAGCCAATTTTAATCTGCGGAAATTTAGATTCAATGTCAATCACTTTTTACTGTTCCCTTGATTACTCTTTTGTTTTCGTTCCTTAGCAGTGTTTCTGTTTCTAAATCTGCCATATACAGTAAACCTCTGTGTCTTATTGGATTCATTGGATTGCATGGGGTGAAGTCGATTAAAAAAAGTTTTCTTATTGTTTCTTTAAAACTTTGTCAGTGCTTACATATTCCGTCTTATGTTGGTATTCTCAGCATCTTTCTGTAGAACCGCATTTCTTTTGCCTTAAGACTCTTCTTCATTTGTGAGTAGGTTGTCCAGCATTCCCTGCCATATAGGAAGACCGATAATTAGCATTCATTTTTTTGTTTCTAAAAAACTTTTCCTGTTTCATAATACTTTGCTTACCTTTCACAAGACATATTTCGCTTTAACAATGCACCTTCCTAGTTGCTTGATGCTAATGTTTCCAATTCATTGTTCGCATCTATGGCTGCCCCTTTTTCTTACAATTGATCTTTAGTCCTTTCTTCTCGCTCTCCTTTATTACGTTCTCTTAGTGTTTCCTTTCTCTGTCTATTACCAACACTATGTCTTCAGCATATCTTTCTTTGTTAAGACTGTGGTCGCCAGTAATGAATCCTGATAACACTTCTCCCTCCTGGGTATGACGATAAACTACATCCGCGTCCAGTGTAAGACGATAAACTACGTTCAACAGCAAGGCCTCTGATCAGGAGGTTTTGAGGAGCATGAAACCAACTCTTAATTGCTGGTGTTTCCCGGTTCACCCTGACCCGGCTTGGTAGCATTTGTTAGGGTCCCATTATGGACAAATAGTTAACCCCATAAACTGAGGTAAAAAGTATTATAAAAGTGTAAAAATAGGTTTTAATACCAGAAATACTTTGTAAAAAATTATTAACAGAAATAAATTTTTGAAGAAAAAAAAATATTACTAGCAATACGTTTTTGAAAAAATATTACCAGCTATAGGTTTTTTGTAAAAATAATATTACCAGCTATATATTTTGAGAAAAAATATTAACAGAAATAGATTTCTGACAAAACAAAAATATTACAAGAAAAAAAAATGTTGTCGGCATTAAATGACCCATTGAGGTTGATATGCCGTAAAAGAAAACAAACCAAACCAAACCAAACCTGGTAAGTCTTCTAATTCTCTCAGAATCTACTTACGGTAAAGTTGAATAAGTTCGGTGAGAAGACACATCCTTGTCTTACGCCACTGTGTGACCTTAAGCATTTAGTGAATTCCTTTTGTATCCGTATGGAGCGATGAGTACTCCCACTAGAAGCTCTGGATTATTCTAAGATCTTTGCCAAATAAATCAAGCTTACCTAGTAGTTCAAATAGATCTTTGTGTTGTACTTTATAAAAACGCTTTTGCATAATCTTTAAAATATGTTACTTTTAGATAGTAGTATTGCTAATGTTTTCATTGTTAGGGGATTGACTGGTCATTTCGGCCGTTCTAAAATATTTCATTAATAATTTAGATGCGAAATAACGAAGCGATCCTTTTCCACTTAAGTTGCTCTCGATAAAGTGAAAATGTTGTTACGTTTGTTTGTTGCATCACAGTAATAATTCTCAAATATAGGCGATCGACAAGCTCATTCGAAATGAGTATGGCACAAGGCCGATAATAAATTGGTTGTCCCACGTATACATGGGAGAGACAGAAACTGCTAACATTCTGTTGGCATTTTCTCTTCGAGGTTTTAACTGTTAATATTTTAATTTCCTGCCTAAAAGGCATTAACCGTTAATGTTTTAATTCGATGCCTAAAAGGTTTTAAACGTTAATGTTTTAATTCCATGCTTAAAAGATTTTAACCGTTAATGTTTGAATTTCATGCCTAAAAGGTTTTAACTGTTAATATTTTATTTTCCTGTCTAAAAGGTTTAAACTGTTAATGTTTTAATTTCATGCCAAAAAGGTTTTAATCGTTAATGTTTTAATTTCATGCCTTTTAACCGTTAATGTTTTAATCCATGCCTAAAAGTTTTAACCGTTAACGTTTAATTTCATGCCTAAAAATTTTCAAACGTTAATGTTTTAATTTCCTGCCTAAAAGGCCTAAACCGTAAATGTTTTAATTCCATGCCTAAAAGGTTTTAACCGTTAATATTTTAATTTCCTGCCTAAAAGGCCTAAACCGTTAATGTTTTAATTTCCTGCCTAAAAGGTTTTAAACGTTAATGTTTAATTTCATACCTTTAAACCGTTAATGTTTTAAATCCATGCCTAAAAGGTTTTAAACGTTAATGTTTAATTTCATGCCTAAAAGGTTTTAACCGTTAATGTTTTAATTCCATGTCTAAAAGGCCTTAACCGTAAATGTTTTAATTCCATGTCTAAAAGTTTTTAACCGTTAATGTTTTAATTCCATGCCTAAAAGTTATTAACCGTTAATGTTTTCATTTCATAACTTTCAAGCCGAAGAGGGTTTAACCCTAGCCTTCAGAAGTCGATCGAACTCACTACTCAGAGTTAACCAGACGCGATCATTCACCATTAAACGACGACAATTCGCTTCGACTATAAAAGACTAGCAAAGAAAATGGAGGTCGTTTTATTTCGAATTTCATATCTTTCTAAAAACAATGTCTTCGCTATTTCGGCCTCCAGCGTGTATTGCGATATTAGATTGAGAAATTTATTTTTTACGGCTCATCAACCCATTTGCTGGTTATTGAAAGTCGGAAAATATTTTTAGATTGTAAGAATTTTGGTGGAGATAATAAGGGTTTATTGATGCGAGTCCTACTAATTAATCCATAACTGGGGATGAAGTAGCTGTTTCACACTTTTCCCCACGGTATTTGGTTGTAAGTACTAATAACGAACCCGACCGGAATTGGGACTCGGCTCTCCGATTCCAATTCCGAGCCCTTATTCATAACACCACCCGCACATATAGCGGTCAGCCATATAGGCATAGATCTTGCGATATTAGAAAACGCTTCAGTAAATTCACGAGCCAGTATCGTCCGTATCGTGTTAATCATGTATTATGTTTAGTTATTTTATATAGATCCATTTCGTAATATATATATATATATATATATATATATATATATATATATATATATATATATATGTGTGTGTGTGTGTGTTTTTGTGTGTGTGTATGTATGTGTGATTGGAGTGTGTGTATGTGTTTGTGTTTTGGTCATGTGCACCATTAAATATAGGCGGGAGAGAGAAAGCATAATTTATAAATGTCGTGATGCAATATGACAAATTCAAGATGAGTGATAGCATAATCGTAGGTGAACAGGTTTCGATCAGAGAGACAAAGAAAGGATCAGAAAGAGAATCGAGAAAAAAGAAAATAACCAAAATTCTTTTAAATGAAATTTGGAGTTCAGGTTCAACACAATCGCAGCTCTGTAAATTCAAGATTATAAATCATTTGAAAATGACAGAATTGAAAAATTATATATATATATATATATATATATATATATATATATATATATATATATAAACGGATGGTTTTGTCTTTTTATACATTTTTTTTATATTTAAAAAATTGTGAATGCGAAAAAAGCAGATCTTTTTTGTGTAATACATCATTTTGATCCATAACGTGGCTTTACTTTTATGTATTTCTCTTATCATTCTTTATTAAAAATTCTTTCTCATTTCTCATGAATTTCGAAATCATAAAAGCAGACAGATACGCGCTTACATCTTAAAGAAAACCCATGTAAAGCGGAAATGAAATTGAAGCTGAACGCATGCGCAATAAATCACACTTAGGGATAAATTTTAAGTCAATATTATTTTTTAAAATACGTTATTCATTTTAACACACGTACCCATGCACACACACACACACACACACACACACATATATATATATATGCATGCATATATATATATATATATATATATATATATATATATATATATATATCTATATATATATATATATATATATATATATATATATATATATATATATATATATAGGTATGTATGTATATATATATGCATAAATAAAAATATAAAATGCCGACAATTTACCCATATAACTCTGTATATATATATATATATATATATATATATATATATATATATATATATAGGTATCTGAAATGTCTTTTTTTGCGGATAGATATATAGTTGTTTGCCCAAACTGTGATGCAGCACAAAGGGTTTATTTTATGCTAAAACTTCCAGTTGTTTTTTTTGTTTTGTTTTGTTTTTCTCTACGTGCGAGTGGTTTAATAGTCAGCCCCTTGTAACTAGAAAACGGAGGGCTATGTTCGGATTCCAGTCGAGTTTCGCCCTATTCACTTTCGTTCAAATACTCTTGGGAAGGGTATAAATCCATTCTTAAATCTCACACCAATTATTACTTATATTGTAGAGCACACAACCCTGGATTAAGTTGGACTTATGGAGGAGGTATATCTTTATTACTGAAATCTAGTAGTTTTGGGTTAGTCGCCCTTCTATTTCTTCTAAAGGACTAATAATATGTAATAAATATTCTTTTATTTTCTTCTTCCTTTTCTTCTTCTTCTTATTATTATTGGTGTTTTATCTCTGAAATTACTTTCATCAGCCTACTACACACACACACACACATATATATATATATATATATATATATATATATATATATATATATGTATATATATATAATGTTTGTGTGCGTCATCCTAGGTAAAGGAAACTGTCGTTAGATCCAACGTGGTCGAGAATCTTTGACAAGATGAAATTCCGTTTACAGGCACTATTGAGTTCTTTGTAGCTCAGTCGGTCTAGAATACGTACATATCGGCCTACAGATATATATATATATATATATATATATATATATATATATATATATATATATATATATATATATATGACAGGAAAACACTCCAACGAGTTCTCAGATTCGCTTCGTCAGTGACTTAGGATCATGACAAGTTTCGGGTCTTCCAACATCATACTTGTTCACCCAAGAGACCCTACCAAAACAGTACTATTCCGGCAGGCGATCCTGAAGCAAAAAAAAATACGCTATATATATATATATATATATATATATATATATATATATATATATATATATATATATATATATATTTAGTTGATAGCTCTATCTCTGATACTGAGCGTTTTCTAATAAGTACCGCATATATAATATATAAATAATTATACATATATATATTTATTTATATTTATATACAATTTTCACATATATATATATATATATATATATATATATATATATATATATATATATATATATATATATACGGAGCGGCATTTTTTATCAAAAAGATGCCCTATGCAGCAATTAATTAGAGAGCGTATATCGAATATTTATCTATTCGTGCTGTTATTTTTGCGTGTTTTTTTCTTTTAATATTTCGTGCGCATATTAAATTTTGTATAGAAAAGGTACCGATTCTTCTTATTGTCAACCGTTAAAAATTTGCAACTTTGTAAATTCTTACAGTTGTATTTTAAGGATTTTGCCATCGGGACATTTAATGGTAGAGGACTTGTGAAAAACGAAATGGAGGATTTATTTGTTTAGGGGTGTTGATATTTATAACATTGATGTATGCTGTTATCAAAAAAAGAAAAAAAATTAAAGAATGACTTGATATTAATTGCGGATTTATTGATATCGAACACAAGTTCGATAGCTTTGGAAACAGGCAATAAATATTATAGAAATTGTTTTGAACACTAAATGGAATAACAACAACCATATTATCACACATTGAAGAGAAACATTAAAAGAACTATCAATAAAATCTCATCATTCTTCGGAAAAAAATGTTATAGTGCTAGAAAGGCCTACAGTACTTTCCTGATTTAGCAAAGGACGTAGAGTTTTGAAGAGAACAGATTAGATTTATTGACAATGATGCTTAAAATAAGAAGTCACACGCATTTGCAATGTGCCTTCTAGAGGAAAAAACTTTTATGATGATGATGATGACAATGATATTAAATGTTTTATGCACTTTTCAATATAGCATCTCCCGAGAATTAAGATATTTTATCAAATCTGTGTTGTTTCTTTTCTATTTTGATGGCTTTCTGGAATTGTGAGACTTTCTTTACAGTAAGTCCTGTGGTTGGATAAGGAAGAAATAGGAAACGTTTATAAATCTACCTTAATTTCCCTTTTTATTAAAGTGTCATCAGAGAATAAAATATAGACGAGAAACAGAAAATTCTAGTATGTTTCTGTTGCATTTTACTGATTAAGCAGGCCTCATGAACATTTATCTTGTCAAGCATCGTTCGTGGGTATAATTCATTTGTACATATGGATCATAATTCTACTTTGTCTATGCATGATTTGAATGATAATGTAAATTCGTGTGTATGTCTGTGTCGGTGTGTCTAGTAGGCAGTTTTATTCAAGTTGGGTAGTTGTGTCCGCATCTTGATTTGGGGACTTCTTCTGTGGGGGTGAAATGATTTAAATTAAACCTGTTGTGCTAGCAGATAGACATGTTTTAATTTCATTCCAAGCAAGTCATTAAAGCCACTAAGACGCAAGGGGTTATTGAGTTTTATTAGAATATACGTAAAAAAACATTATTCAGGTCAATAAAAGAGCAGGAATTTAAGAGGACGGAAGATAACGATTGACACTGCATTTAAAGGCAAACCTGACTGGGAAGTAAGAAGCGATAACTGCGATAGAAGAAACTATTAGCACACAACTTACAGTTGCATCTAGCCATTTCAACATTAAAATGATGAGACCTTGTTTCCAATCCAGTACTGCGCTTAACTTCATAGAGTATAAATGCCATAGGACAAAGTTCATCAGAACAATTACCATGAAAGAATTTATAGAAACAGACACAGGGAAGCTACGCAACAGCAATTGGAAAGTAACTGAAGCTGAGATGCCAGGTCAAGACCAATAATATTGATGATTCTTATTTGGATGTTATGAAGAATCTCTAATTAGATAGCAAGAGCACCAGACCAGATGTAGCAGCAATATTAAAAGCATGAACGAATCGTAGACGTATAAATATATAAGATAGATTATATCGAGAAAAATTGTCTAGCAAAACAGAGTGAACCACCTTTCCTCACAGCAGACCTAGAATTGAATTATCATCATGAATATCCTAGTTTCTTTAAATATGGATTTTATAATTGCTGGTGTTATAATAAAGTGGGTTTGTAGATGATAGAATATTTAGCAGAATTCCCTCGAAGTTTTTCCTATGTAAATGTTGATAGTTGTATTTTGTTAATTGTTGATGTGAAACGCGATATGTACAAGAATTGCACGAGGTCTCGATCAGTGACTATTCAACCTACGATTCGAATATTATTGAAAAAGAAAAACGTGAACTTTGGACGGTTTATCCTGAATTTTGATCACGATGTGCAAAATTATTCGAAAATTTAAAAAATGCACGAAAAATAAGATAATTAATATTAAGTTCAAATAAACCATATCTTTTCTGTTTAGATGACATGCTGTTTAATTAATTATTATGTAAACACAAGCAAACAGACACACACACGCGCATATAATATATATATATATATATATATATATATATATATATATATATATATATATATATACACTCGACTTTCACGTCGAAGTCGACGTAGGAGAGTCAAGCAGCTCAGTTCTAAAACGACACCTTGACACCAGCAAATGAGATTTGAGTATAATGGTAAAGGTTTTGTGCAGAGCCAACCACAGTTTTTTGAAGGACTGAATACTGACCCGGTGCAGTATGCGCCTCAAGTTCCCCAAACAACCCTCCGCAGGTTTTGAATTCAGAGTTGTCCTCCTAGACCAGTCGTCAGCCAAGGCTATAGAGCCCAGTCTATACTGCTATTTACCCATAGCTGGAGGGAGAAGAAGAGGATTCATACCTTTCCCAAGTGAATGTAAGGGATTCGACTGTAATTCCTATACCACAAACCGAGCCGCTATCCACCGTGCCTCCTAATATATATATATATATATATATATGTGTGTGTTTGTGTGTGTGTGCAAAATAGTCTTAAGATGTGCCATATTTATGGGATAAAGTGCTCAATATCAGAGATAGAGCGTGTGTAAATATAAAAGTGAACATAGAAATCAACACTTAGAAGCGACAGTCTGTTTCATATATATATATATATATATATATATATATATATATATATATATATATATATATATATGCACTATGTACTATTCAAGATGTCCGTGGAATAAATCAGAGGTGTCATTCTCTTATTTTATCAAGTCACTCATTTCCCGTGTCTCGCCGGATTTTTCAGTCATTCATCAATTAAGTAACTGAGTTCTTTATCATTTTTTGACTTTCATTGAATATGACATTTAGCGTCTTAATTTCGTCAAACTTTTGGGTAGTATTTCATCTATTTTGCTTGAGATTCATGATTTTACAATATCTAGGATAGAAATACATTTTTGTATAATTTCTTTTATGCAGTAATAAAAAGATAAGGTTGTGTAATCATTAAAACAAAGGTATTTTAATAAACTAATTAGTGATTAATGTTCAGTCTTATGACTTTTTCGTTTTGCAACACTTTTAATTACGAAAGTGTGAAAAGTTCATTCCAAAATGTTAGGTGCAGTGGACATATTTCGCTTGGTTAGCATATGGCAGTCAATTTTCTCCTGTTTTACTCATGAGTGTGGATAGATATGAGAAAAGTTACGAAGCTAACATGGTGATAATCCGCCGTTTACAGACATGTCAGTAGAAATTAATTGAAAGCAGATGAAACCTAAAGATGGAAGAAATCATAATCGAAGGCCAAAATGCATTTCACGCCAATTCGAAAGAAAACCAACCGACTACTGATTATTTAAATTAATGGCGATTATTTATAAAAATTTTGACAGATGAATTTTACTGAGAATAATTTGTGAATTTTATACAAAATATTTTTTACAAATATAAAATTTTTTAATAAAATAAAGAGTTAGAATGTTGTGAATTTTTTTTTAAATTTTAAATCAGTGACATTGCCGATTAAAATGTTGCTATAAATGTCCTTATTGGTTAGAAAATTTAGAAGTGAATGTCCAATTCTACTGGACCTGTAATTATCTTTATGCAACGAAAATTATTATTGTCTGATTGCATTGAGACAGTCAGCATGATGTGTTGATCCCTATGTCCATACTGGTTTTATCTATAAATTCTCTATCTTCGATCTTGAGCATTATTTCCTTATAAGGAGAGTAAACGTGATACACCCACATATATATATATATATATAATATAGAACAAACGTTTGGGATGCCTTCTGTATTTACTAATTATTAAGTTTCATACCTACTATATTTAATTAATCTGCACTAAGCTCATCGAGTCGACTGCCTACACACGTACACACCGAAGTCGGAATCATAGAGCCATTTAATATCCATTAACTGCGGTATTAAGACTTGTTCTTCTCCTAGACTGGTCGCCATCCAAAGCTCTAGATCACAGGCTTTCCTACTATTTAAGCCATAGTTGAAGATATTTTAATTCAAGATTGTTTTTCAAGACTGATTGCCACCCAAGGCTATAGGACCCCAATCTATCCTGCATCCATAGCAGGTGGGGGAGAGAAGAGATAGATTGATATTTTTCATGAGAGTTTATGCACACAAGTGGATGTAACTAACTCGACTGGAATTCGAACTCGGCTCTCGGATTCCTCAAACCAATCCGCTATCCATTACTCTACTGTGTCTCAAACGAATTTAAGATACTGAAATTATTTAACACATTAGTGTTTGGCATCCAATTTTTTAGGGTTGGTGTGTAAAATTTAAAATCGTCGATTCTAAACTTACCATAGCTTAAATAAAAAGAAAATTTTAAGGAAACTTGATCTAGTAACTGGCTAATTTCATTATTATTATTATTATTATTATTATTGTTGTTGTTGTTGTTGGTGGTGGTGGTGGTGTTGTTATTGTTTTTGTTGTTGTTGTTGTTATTATTTTAATTCCTTTGGTTTCTGTTGTGGACTCATTTCCATCGGGTCCCGACCAGAGACCCAAGGTCAGAAACAACATCATGCCATTTTCCACTGGGCAATTTTGAAGAATAAAATTCGCATATTTTATATATATGAAGCCATTTGTGTCGTGTGGACTGTTTTTTTTTTGTATTTTTCAAGGCATGGGCTACCAGGTATCCCTTCAATGGTTCTATTGGAATATTTCAAATCAATCCGAGTGTTCCAACTACAACTGGAATTGTTGATGTTCTTATGTCCCACATTTCGGGGATTTCGCTTTCAAGGTCCTTGTATTTTGATTGTTTTTTTGACGATCTTCAAAAATACATTGCAGTCTGCAGATACTGCCACATCAATAAGGAGGCACATTTTGCGGCCTCTAATCACGATGTCTGGGCGATCATCTTTTATTGTTCTGTCTGCGTGTATTGTGAAGTCCCATAAAATTGTTACAGGTTCAATCTCCGTAACTGGGTCTGGGTGGTGTTCATACCATTTTTTTTGTAGTTTACTTTCCATTAAAGCTGCAAATTTTCCATTGGCCTACTGTCATGCCGGGTTTTATATTCAGGGAGTGCCAATACCGAAACGAAATATACTCCACGTGTACTCATTATATGCAGATTTAATAACACTATTAGTAAATTTCGAGAAATAAAAAATAAAAAAGACAACAAAATTATAATATTGGCAATAAGATTGATGATATTTATTAAACAGCGTGCGGTGTGTAAATTGTCATCTAAATTAAGCAAAAATGAAAATAACACTGACATTTTAGCAGATATATTTACCAAAATTACACAAAAATATGCTGAAATACTAAAGAGTAAATTTATTCAATAAAATCGCCATTGGTTTCAACCACGGCATCAACACGACCTAAGAATGTGCTGCATCTCTTCTGGACCGTCTCCTTGGTGAATGCTGCCATAATCCTTGCCTTCAGGCTTTTGCTGTTAGAGTGAGTTTTGTTGACCTCTCGCTCAACTACACCCCACACATAATTATCAAGGTGGTTGCAGTCTGGGGAATTGGCCAGATGTAAGGTGGGATATGGTCGCAGAAATTATCTGACAGCCATGAATAAGTTCTCCTGCTTGTGTGGCATGCTGCAATATCTTGTTGCTAGGCATAGGATCTTCCAGCATTTACCCTCTTGACTCAGAGCAATACTATCTCCTCAAGGCATACCTACTGATTCTGAGGCCCTGTGGGAAGATGTATGCAGACATAACGTCACTAGGGATTACTGCAAAAACCTTCATAGTCACCAATAGACTCATCCAACTCTTTCCGATTCCTCTACACTGTTCTCAAATTGACACCCAAACACTCTGAAATGTCTGTATTGTAGCTTCAAGCTCGAATACCAAGCAGCACAGCATGCCGTTTAAAAATTTCTGCCGGGGGGGAATTTCATCATGGTACTCTTTTTCTCACAGGCGGTGTCCAACTAAAACAAACGACGTGCATGCGCAAAATTAAAAGTAAAAAATGGCGACAATTTACCCATCGCACCATGTGTCAGTATATATATATATATATATATATATGTATATAGGGTGTGTTAATAGGGATCCACCTAATTTAGATAGGAGTACCAACCATATAAATATGGTTGGTACCGGGAAGAGAGGGAGGAATCAAGAGATTCACTCAGTCGAACTCTCTGCATTTTGCAGTGAGGGACCTGGACGAGGCTTTGCCGAGAGGCAGGGTTTCGTCCGGGGTGGTAGACAGGCCTTGAACCCGTCTAGGCGGGTTCAGAAAGGCCATATTTTTGACCGAGTCTACGGGCTCGGAGACACCCACTTTAAACCGGCCTTGTGCCACATTTTATCCTCGTGGGTGGATAGATAAATACAGGAATCAAGAGATTCAACCAGAGACTCTAACCGACTGCGACTCAGTCAACACATTCTCCAGTAACGATCTTACCAGGAATATACAAAAGACTATATGTAAATATTGTGTACACTTTCTTGTTTCAATACATTTTCTTCTAAGTACATTTTGTGTTGCATTATTATTCCACGCATTAGTCAAGTTTCAACATATAGTTTATGCAAAACTAGGTAATCCGCATGGGTAGACCCAAGGAGGATGAAATCCGGAGAGCTCAATGTAAAATTCAGAGCCGATATGTTTGAATAAAAACATAAAAGTGGTCTGTTTTTATTAATATATATATATATATATATATATATATATATATATATATATATATATATACACATATATATGTGTGAGTTTATATATATATATATATATATATATATATATATATATATATTTTAGTATCTATTAGTAGACTTTGATTGAAGCTAATAAAATTGAAGAGCAAGATTATTAAAGTCAGAGTTTTCGGACATTTCAAAGAGATGAGAAATAAACAAACACCTTAGTCTCAGTCTTCCGCGGAATTTGTTGTTGGTTATGGGGTGGCCTATGGAAACTATATTCTCTGAGTCAACCCAAATCAGGATCAAGCAGGTATCTATACACAAAGATACATGATTGCCTAAGAGTGTATCAAGCATGGCACATAACTGACCGAGTCGATAGAAGCGTGACAGAGAAGGATGGTAAAGTGTATCAGACTCGAAAGGGATTTCTTTGAAGGGAAACCGTCTAGTTTGTTGTTTTGAATTTAAATAAATTGTTTGTGAAACCAGTCTCATTACCCTTCAGGCATACACCGTAGATATATATATATATATATATATATACAGAGAGAGAGAGAGAGCAGAGATGAAACGTGCCAAATATTATAGTATTATGCATCGTCCATTCTAGTCTTCTAAGGCTTCAGTAACTTAAGATGACATCAATCCCACGATTGTGAGACATATTTTAAGCAATGCCATCTCGATAGGTATCCACAGATATTTGAGATTTTTCGCTGCAAAATTTTACTTGCAAGTAAACCTTTCTACCGCGATCCATCAGTGCTCGATTTAATTGGGTGCGTCGAATGTAATGGTTGAAATTCTCTTGATCACTGCTCGGACCAATGATGGGCCAGACTAGTGCTCGACAAAACATTGCCTTATCGTATCCATTCTTTTAGATGTACACGGAGACAGTGAATGGGCGGAAATGTTCATGAAACAGAGTAAAATACACTCAATACACAATCAGATGGTTAGACGACAAACCGACTCAGCCCATAGTACATGAACCCACCTCACACCATACCATTATGTAACCACCACCAGCTTACACAGCGCCTTCTTGACAACTGATGCCCTACAGTCAGCGTGAAACAAATCTTGTCAGACCTCAGGGGTCTTGGCACACTTGTGTCGCAGTGTCAGGTGCCGTTATTTTAAAAGGGTTACCCAGGTGAGTTTTCAGCTTAAGAACTCAACCATATATATATAATTTGGCATCATTCTGGCTGGTAAATTGCTCTGTGTTTTTTACACGTTTCCAAGGAATTACTATCACCATTGAGTTAATTTTCCAATGATCGAAATAAATGCTAATCCGAAAGTTCAAGGTAAGTTGGCTACAAGTTTGTAGAAGGATATCCCAGCGAAGCTGTAGCTATTTCTGCTGAGCCGTCAAAAGATGTCAGGCCAGATGTTGTCCTGCTAGAAGACGAAACCGTTCTGATTGGTCAATCTTAGATCATTTTTATTTGATTTCTCCCTTTTATTGGCTCAATTTGAGAAGAGTACTTGTCTGAATTCAAAGACTAATTTTGCGAAGGCAGCTTCCAGTACCCTTGAATCGCAGCGATTCACGTGTCCAAGTCAAATTTCACTAACCTTACAACGTGCGTATGAGATATATGGAGTATCTCTGAGATCTTCCGTGTCGTATAAACTGGATTGTTTTTAATCAGCATTTCAATTTAATCTTCATCAATGACCGCAGATCAGTCGAAACGTTCTCGGCTCTTCAAATCAAAATTTCCGCATCTGAACATAACATACCACTCAGGAACAGTTTTCTCAGCTATGGTACCATCTACATAAACGGCACATATATTTTACTGTTTTTTCTGCATTTTTTATTGCTTTTTTCAGGCATAAAAGAGTATCAAATTGAGAAAACGGATCTCATTTTCTCCCGTTTTCACTTTTAACGTAAAAACTTTTAAAATCTACACACTCCATACGAATAAAAAAATAAGCGTTGAAACGTTACCAGCATATGTATATATTTCATAATTTTCAGTCGCGTGTGATAGTATAAGATATGACGATAAACTACATTCTACAATAAGGCCTCTGATCGGTAGACTGGAGGTTTTGAGGCCTCTTAATTACTGTTGTTACCTAATCGATTTAGTCCCAGTTGTAGGCAAAAAGTAAAACCCACAAATAAAACACTATGAAAGTATAAAATAATTTTTAATATAAAAAAAAATCGACAACAATATATAGTTATAGTAAAAGTACCAGCAATAAATTTCATAGCAAAATGGCCGACAATACATTTTATTAGGTTGGTGCAAAAATAATGACGTAATAATGTCGTTTTTGACGTTAAAACAAACGTCAAAAACGACATTATTACGTCATTATTTTTGCCCCAACCTAATTCCAGTAGTTGAAGGCATACAATTGCGTTCAAAATATATTTTTTTGAAGGCATATATAATTGCGTTCAAAATGTTTAAATTTCGGTAATAAATAACCCATAGAGGCTGATAGGCCGCTATGCAAAATCAACCAATCAACAAACAACGCGTGGAAGTAAATCACGTGTTCAATCGCCACGTTTTTAAGAACGCTGCGAATGTTTGTTGCAATCCAATATTTTACGCAGAATTATTAAATTGGTCTTAATGCTGATTATGGAAATAGAAGTAAAGCTCGAACAAATATTTAAACTGTCATTTCGAGTCGGCCATGTTATATGTGATATTATGCAGGAAAAGTCAGCGCCTCGTTCTCGATTTCTTTAATCAGTTGTGTTCAAAACTCAGATTTGTGTTTTTCTATTCACCCCTCGTTCGAGACCAGAAAACATGATTGTTCTAAACGTCCTAAACGGTCACGATTTTGTCTGTGAAGATAAGCTCTGAAAGCAATACAATTTTGAATGATTAGTAAAAAGAGCCAAGCACCAAGGCTCAGATACAGTCAATAAATAAAATAAAACAAACTACAAGAACGAAATATGATTCTATTGCCAATTATTTTAGACTTGCCCTCTCAACATAGACTTTTCAGCGAACAGTTTTGATAATTGGATAGAAGTTAAAGTGGAAGGATTTTGTTGAGTGCTTTCTGAGGTGGGGGGTTGGCTGGTTATTGGGAGGTTGGAAAAGACGAAATGGCAATATCTAAAATAATTCTCGTTCAGTTCCTGGAAATCTCGTCTAGAGATATTTATTTGCATCTTTACTTTATTGTTTCCTGTGCCTATGTGTTTGTTTGTGTGAGTGCGTGTCTCTGTCTGTCTGTGTTTCTGTATGCAAATGTACGTTTTCAATCAATTTCTTACGACATTGGTTTTATTTGTTTAGTTTCCCATCAGTCGATTCCATTAATTTATTTATTTCATCCACTCTTTTAATTTTATTTAGTTCTCCTAAACCTTCTTTCCGCCTTCGTTTTTAAGTTCATTTTTAAGAATTTTCAGCTAAAATATAGGAAGCTCTGTATAATAGAAGTTTTTTATAATTCCTTTATCTCTGTACACACACACACACACACACACACACATATATATATATATATATATATATATATATATATATATATATATATATATATATATATATATATATATATATATGGAGGGTTGGAAAGGAGTTGTGAAATGAATCCCAGACAGTGATGCCAACTCTGTCAGTTTATAAGAAAATGGGATGGAGAAAAAAAAAATATGTAAATAGTAATTTTTAATTTAATCCCTTTAGACACACAATTGAGAGGGAATTATATTTTCACCTTCCAGTTTCAACAAAGGACAATGAAACAGCTAAATAAAAATAAAAAAGACTGTATTTTCCTATAAAGGAACCTTGTTAACCTTAATCCCAACTTTCGTTTTATTAAAACAAGAAAGGGAATACACTTTTGGAAACCGTTTTTCTGCATTCACACATACGTACACATACACGCATAGATAGATAGATAGATAGATAGATAGATAGATAGATAGAAATAATGTGGTCTTAAACAAAAACAACACTCTATGGTAACGGAAAATTTCATACCTAAAGAGATCATGATCACTTGATACATATATGTATGTAAGTTTGTGAAGATTCTTGTATGTCTAAGTGGGCATCAGATGATAATGCGTGTTCGTAATTGACTGTGTATGCCGGTCCAGTGGGAGTTCTTACGTGTTCACCTTTGTGTGATCAAACCAGTCCAGCGGAGTGTCACATCATTCTAATTTAAGGCTGATCATTTTAAGCATGTATTCTTAGACCACAATCAAACCCAAGGCTTTATTCTTGATTAAACAAACCTATACACAGGTCTATTCTAAGAAAGCTGGGTTGACTTTATGAGGTAGTCACAATTTAATGTACACGTGAAGCTGAAGTACCTGTACGAGAATTTTCAGGTCAGTTGGTCTCTACATTCATTATTTGAATCTCCTTCACTGCTGCACCTGGGGAGTCGTCCAGAGGTACACAAATCAGCGAGCCTATAACACCAAGGACACGGTGAAGTTCATATACAGTGTAACCCGGATATAAGAGAGTTGTCGGGACCGGAGAAGAAGTCTCTTATATCGGGGTTTCTCTTATATCCGGGTTTGGTCTATTTTGTTTAGGTAAGTATGGGCTCTAATTTGGGACCAGAGAAAATCTCTCTTATATCGGGGGTTTCTCTTATATCCGGGTTTGGTCTATTTTGTTTAGGTAAGTATGGGCTCTAATTTGGGACCGGAGAAAATCTCTCTTATATCAGGTTTCTCTTATATCCGGGTTTGGTCTATTTTATTTAGGTAAGTATGAGCTCTAATTTGGGACCAGAGAAAATCTCTTATATCGGGGTTTCTCTTATATCCGGGTTTGGTCTATTTTGTTTAGGTAAGTATGGGCTCTAATTTGGGACCAGAGAAAATCTCTTATATCGGCGTTTCTCTTATATCCGGTTTGGTCTATTTTGTTTAGGTAAGTATGGGCTCTAATTTGGGACCAGAGAAAATCTCTCTTATATCGGGGTTTCTCTTATATCCGGGTTTGGTCTATTTTGTTTAGGTAAGTATGGGCTCTAATTTGGGACCGGAGAAAATCTCTCTTATATCGGGGTTTCTCTTATATCCGGGTTTGGTCTATTTTATTTAGGTAAGTATGGCTCTAATTTGGGACCAGAGAAAATCTCTCTTATATCGGGGTTTCTCTTATATCCGGGTTTGGTCTATTTTGTTTAGGTAGTATGGGCTCTAATTTGGGACCAGAGAAAAATCTCTCTTATATCGGGGTTTCTCTTATATCCGGGTTTGGTCTATTTTGTTTAGGACTCTAATTTGGGACCGGAGAAAATCTCTCTTATATCGGGGTTTCTCTTATATCCGTTTGGTCTATTTTGTTTAGGTAAGTATGGGCTCTAATTTGGGACCAGAGAAAATCTCTCTTATATCGGGGTTTCTCTTATATCCGTTTGGTCTATTTTTTTAGGTAAGTATGGGCTCTAATTTGGGACCAGAGAAAATCTCTCTTATATCAGGGGTTTCTCTTATATCCGGGTTTGGTCTATTTTGTTTAGGTAAGTATGGGCTCTAATTTGGGACCAGAGAAAATCTCTCTTATATCGGGTTTCTCTTATATCCGGGTTTGGTCTATTTTTTTAGGTAAGTATGGGTTTAATTTGGGACCAGAGAAAATCTCTCTATATCGGGGTTTCTCTTATATCCGGGTTTGGTCTATTTTGTTTAGGTAAGTATGGGCTCTAATTTGGGACCAGAGAAAATCTCTCTTATATCCGGGTTTCTCTTATATCCGGGTTTGGTCTATTTTGTTTAGGTAAGTATGGGCTCTAATTTGGGACCAGAGAAAATCTCTTATATCGGGGTTTCTCTTATATCCGGGTTTGGTCTATTTTTTTTTAAGTATGGGCTCTAATTTGGGACCAGAGAAAATCTCTCTTATATCGGGGTTTCTCTTATATCCGGTTTGGTCTATTTTATTTAGGTAAGTATGGGCTCTAATTTGGGACCGGAGAAAATCTCTCTTATATCGGGGTTTCTCTTATATCCGGGTTTGGTCTATTTTGTTTAGGTAAGTATGGGCTCTAATTTGGGACCGGAGAAAATCTCTCTTATATCGGGGTTTCTCTTATATCCGGGTTTGGTCTATTTTATTTAGGTAAGTATGGGCTCTAATTTGGGACCGGAGAAAATCTCTCTCTTATATCGGGGTTTCTCTTATATCCGGGTTTGGTCTATTTTGTTTAGGTTCTAATTTGGGACCGGAGAAAATCTCTCTTATATCCGGTTTCTCTTATATCCGGTTTGGACTATTTTGTTTAGAACTCTAATTTGGGACTAGAAAATCTCTCTTATATCCGAGTTTCTCTTATATCCGGGTCTCTTATATCCGGGTTACACTGTATATATATATATATATATATATATATGTGTGTGTGTGTGTGTGTGTGTGTCATTACACGCGGAACAAGGAAATAAAGCCACTGAGACACAAGGGGTTACTGAGTTTGAAAACTTAAGAAAAATAAAACTATTATCAGGGTGGGAGAACAATAAAGAAACAGGGATCATGAAGAAAGATGATAACGACTGACATTGCGTTTAAAGTTTACTAGAAAGCATGGAGCCCGAAATCGGGAAGTGCACTAGAAGAAACTGTTAGCATAGAACTTACGGTTACATCTACAAGCAGTGATCCGAATCTGCAGCGAACATGCTACCTCATCGATGGGAACTCATCAGCTCGCCATTACCATATCTCGAGTTTATTGAATCTTCTTATCATTGGGGGAGGTTGACGGGCGTCCTGCTTCTTCTTCGTAGATCGACTTTGTCCAGCCACTGTTAAAGCTTCTTCATCCACTGATACACATTTCTAGGCGGTAGTTCCCTGTCGCCGTACTTTGTTAAAAGCCTCCGATGAATTTCAGAACAACTTCCGACCAGAGAAATTGGATCACTGATCTATGTTCCTCCTTGATGCACACTGCTTGAGGAGCAGCCATGTTTACATTGTAACAGCAGCAAAAAAAAAACGGACGCAATTAAGCCCAAACTTCGATCAACTGACCACGATTGAATCAAATATAAGCACGAATGATAAAAAGGCATTGTGACAAACATAACGATATGTTTTGGCGGAAGTGCGGATAATTTTTACTTACCTTTGTATATATATATATATATATATATATATATATATATAGAGAGAGAGAGAGAGAGAGAGAGAGAGAGAGAGATAGATAGATAGATAGATATAGGTTGCGATGGGTAAATTGTTGTCAAAATTACGCAAAAATGAAAATAACACTGACATTTCATTTTAACAGGTATATTTGCCCAAATTACACAAAAATATCGTGAAATACTAGAGTAAATGTATTGAATAAAAACAACATTGGCTTCGACCACTGCTCCGAGACGACTTCGAAATCTCCAGCAACTATTCTGGACAGCCTCCTTGTTTAAGTTGGTGAATACTGCCATCAATCTTTAAAATAAAATCGTTACAGAATATCATGTTTATTTCCCTAACTATGAATATAATATTCCGCCATACTTTTGATACGAATTAAATCTTTAGTAGCATTCCCCGGATTTACCGCCAAACTAGTCACACGTTGCTCGTATTTGGCGCCAATCTTGCCACATATTACAAAGTAAATATTTATGGTAATTTTGTAGATGTTACAAGGCATTTCGAGCATTAATGAAAACAACGTGATGAAGTGCAATCCTCATTGGCGCCATTAATCCATTGGCATCAAGTGGAAAGCATTACGTCTTTTCGGAAAGAGACAGGTGATATTCGAAGAAGATAAAGTATCATGGAAAGTTCCGAGTATACAGGCTGCGAAGGATAAATTGTCGTCTAAATTAAGCAAAAAAAAAAAAATTAAAATATTACTGATATCTCATTTTAACAGGTATATTTACCAAAATTATACAAAAATGTCTTGAAATACTAAAGAGTGAATTTATTTAATAAAATCGCCATTGTCTTCAATTATGGCCTGCAGATGACTTCAGAATCTCCTGCATCTGGAAGATCTATTGTATACCTTGTTGAGTGCTGCTATAACCCTTGTCTTCGGTTCATCTTTAGTGTTACAAGGAGTTCTCTTAGTATCTCGCCTAATAGCGCCCTACACATAATAATCAAGGGGATTGCACTCTGTGGAGTTAAGTGGTCAGATGTAAGGAGTAATGTAGTCAGAGAAATTATCTGACAGCCATGACTGGATTCTCCTGTTCGGGTGGCATGGTGCAGAGTTCTGTTGCCAGACATAGAGTCTCCCAGCAGCCACCTTCTTGTGATATAGGCCTCCGTGTTGAGGCTAAGAACTTCACCTAAAAATTCGGGGGTTCTTTTTTTTATCAGAACGTACCTTTGTAATCACCAGTAGACTCATCCAACTATTTCAAAATCCTCTGCCCTGTTCTTAGATTGGCATCCATATACTCTGAAATGTTCGTATTGGAACTTCCGGCTGGAATACCAATCAATACAGTTTTCACATTTTTTGCGTCATGGTGCTTTTATGTCGCAGACGGTGCCCAACTGACCCTACAATACTGGCATTGAACAAAATCAAAACATAACCAAACAACGCTCATGCGCGAAATTAAAAATATAAAAGGGCGCCAATATACCCATTGCACCCTGTACACATACACACACATTTAAATATTCACGGAGACCTACCGGACACTATTCGTAACATACTTGTTGACAACACTAATATAATAGCATCATCTACATGCAAAAAAAAAAGGCTAAAAATAATGGAAGTCTTATTAATGAAAAAAAAACACTTAATAATATTAACTATGAACATGGACACAATATCTTGACCGTGTTTTGAAAAATGAAAACATTTTATAAAACATACATGCAACAAACTATTTCTTATTTAACAGTTAAAATATTTAATCCTTGAAAATGGCCGAAAGCGCTCGGATAAAAAGAACATTCGGACAGTTTTTTATATAATTTATCATCTGAAAAGAAAAAAAATATTAGATCATATGTATCGCATGAGAAATTGTATAAAAAAACTAAATAAAAGCACTTTGTATTCAATGAAATATGCATGAAAGAAGGATTGCTGCCTAAATGCACACACACACACACACACACACACACACACACACACACACACACACACATATATATATATATATATATATATACAGTGTAACCCGGATATAAGAGAAACCCGGATATAAGAGAGATTTTCTCTGGTCCCAAATTAGAGCCCATGCTTACCAAAAAAAAAAAAAAGATATAAAAAACCCGGATATAAGAGACTTCTTCTCCGGTCCCGACAACTCTCTTATATCCAGGTTACACTATGTATATATATTATATATATATATATATATATATATATATATATTTATAGGGCCGATATATATATGTATCCGTATGTTTGAATTATAGTTGTGAAGAGTTTCAAGGCTATAGAACCACCTGTCCTGCTTTTTTGAAGGGCTGGAATACAGAAGAAACGACCCTACCCCAAGGGGTTTGAATTCAGAGTTGTCCTCCTCCTAGACCAGTTGCCCTCCAAGGCTATCCAACCCAGTCTGTCCTATATATTTATATATATATATATATATAAGTATATATATATATATATATATATATATATATATATATATATGATTCAATGGATTCGGCTGGAAAATGTACTCAAAATCAATCCGACAATCCAAATATAAACGCTAATCATATAAACGCATGATTTTATTTTTATTTTTTGACTTATTTTAACGTACGCCCAACACCCACGGGCTATTTCCTAATATTTCATAATTTCTTAATATATCGCTCAGGGGACTATTTGGCTTTATAACTTCTTCTTAATAGCATTATTGTTCATATATTATTGTTAGCAGTACGGAAAGTGAAAGTTAGATACATAAACCGTAATAAGTAAACAGACAAATAAATAAATAAAAAAGTGAAATATCTAATATCTATAACGATACAGTTAAAGTAAATATCAGGGGTTCATTTACTTAATGTTAACCACGTCTGTCTCGCAAATAATGATGACAGTTCATTCGTAAAACAAATAGAAGTTTTCCAAATTATCTTAAATATGTTATACTTGCATCACAAACGCATGCGCGCGCACACACACGCACACACATATATATATATATATATATATATATATATATATATATATAATATCAAATATATATATATGGATAGGAAACCGACAAGATGAAAAATAAAATAAAGATTTCATACTTTATTTATTTCATTTTAGATATATATATATATATATATATATATATATATATATATATATATATATATATATATATATATATTTTATATATATATATATATATATATATATATATATATATATATATATATATATATATATATATATATATATATATGCGCTCAAGCAATCATGTTAGCAAGTGGAATATTTTTCTCTTCGAAAAATTTCTCAAAAAAAATTAAATGCCGATTCTCCTTTAGTGTCTGTTTTAAGTTGTCTTGAAAATAACATCTCTTGAATCAACTTTTCATCTTTGATAAAACGAACATAAGCAAGAGTCAAAGATTCATTTCCTGGTAGAATGGACTCATTTAACTAAAAGTAAAAATCTGTTGCGTCAAAAATGTTGCACAATGATTCTTCAATGTTTTCAGCCATTTCATAATTTCATCATATGATTAGCGTATCACTGAGACGGATAACCTTTATAATTTGGTCAGGTGACTTATATACAACTGTGTGCAGGACCTCTCTTATTGCAGGCAGAATAAGTTCCTCCCCAATCGTATGAGGCTTATCAGATCTAGCAATCAGCAAAAAATGTTCTATGACGCGCGCAAACCATGTGAAATGCTAGCAAACATATTTCCAATAGTTTTTCATTTTAGAAACCTTTCTCGAAGGGAATGAAAATATGCTATATCTTTGTTTGCTTTATTAGAGTGCATGTCTGTCAAATGGTCCAAGAGTCTGGAACGTTTCGTGGCTTTATTTGAAAACACTTTCTCACACAGCAGACACAGAGATTGCTCTTGTCTGTATGGTGCTTCTACAAATCCATATTTCAGATATTCTACATTATACTGCCGGCACTTCATTTTTGCTTGGTGTGGTGTTGCCATTATTTATTCTGTAAGAAAATAACATTTAGGATATATATATATATATATATATATATATATATATATATATATATATATATATATATATATATATATATATATATATATATATAGTTTTTCGAGCAGCAACGACACCTTTTCAACCAACAACCAGACTTTTTTCAAGCAATAACAAGAAGTTCTTAAAAAGCTTAGGGTGTGTATGTGGGGGGGGATTCATGAAATAGTATGAACATGTGTAGTGTAAACAGCGGTGTCACCGCTAGGCCAACTTAGGGTTGTGCGTGGGTATCTTGCCCGGCAAGCCAGTTTTAAAAAAGGTAAAAAAAAAAGGCAACGTTCCGTATGATGGCTAGTGTTTGTCACTCTAGTTTCCTGTAGAAAAGCCTGGGATACGAAAATAAGAAATTATGAGCAATACATATATACTTTACTACATCCTTATAGCTGCAAGACTGAATGGCCTTAGCAGACTAAGGTACGTACTAAAAGTCAGAAACACTTTGAAAATTTAGGTCTTCTTACATTAATATACTCTCGAGTAAAGATTCGTTTTATGGACGGACTCCATTTTTAAACAAAAATATATTTTCTGTGAGATTTTGATGTGTTTGAAACGAATCTGATGTTTGTTTTTCTTGCAGTTACTTATTTTTGTTTTATGACCCTCCAGAGTACGGAAAATAATGTTTTCCAAGAAAACAAACAACAGATAACTACAAAACACACGAAAATATGTCAGAAAGAAATAATTTCGTCCATAAATGGTGTTCGAAATCCGAAAATACATAAGAAAAAAAAATCAAAGTCACGCAATAATGCGGCGCCACAACGCCCCGCCTCGATGATTGGCTGTATCAACAAGAAGACTAAACAAAGGCTAACTAAACGTAACCTAACATGACTGGTAATTTTATATTAATCTAACCTAACCTAACCTCTACTATCATTCTCTAGAAGAAGCAAAAGAAACAATTGGTTGGTGTGACAAAAACTTTCAACATTTACTGCGAAGAGGCAGATTGAGCCAGGCAAACATGGCGCGTTCACCCAGCCAAACGTATTATTTTTTATATTTTTAATGAAGAAAAGATCCTTTTTTTAGTTATCCGATGAGTTTCCCGAAAGGTTGGAGAGTGTCTGAAGACATCTCCAAAGTCAGATTACAAGTAAATAGCTTTGTTTAGGAAAAACTGGCCCTGGCATATACCATATCTTAACTACATTAAGGTACGTGTAGTAAATACAGGTTCCATTTACGAGTCTACTATACGTGTTGTGTATTAGCGTCAAGCAAACATACGGACTTTTGATTCTGACTTTTGACTATGCATTCGTTTTTAATTCTAATATCACTTTTATTATCTATAAATTGCATAAGAGTTCTTCTGTCTTAGTAAATGAGTCTATGACATATATTTTGTCTTTCAGATCTTGCGAAAAAAAGAAAAAAAGAATATATTTATTGTTTATATGCTATTAATACGACACTGTCGCCCCCAACTATCCCCTTTTTGCGTCATCTCCCCCAATATTAAATCATCTCACCCAGTGGGGCGGTACTGCCCCCTTTGGCAAACACTGTTATAAAGGATATAAGTGAATTACAATTAATGAGATCCAAACGATTTACCTCATACAGATGACCATTTCATTCATGGTGAAGAAGTCTTTCCCTGGAATTATCAATGCAAATACATTTAGCAAAATGAATTTTAGTAAATGTATTTACATTGAAACTACTTATATATATATATATATATATATATATATATATATATATATATATATATATATATATATATTTCAATAAAGGTGCAATTAATTTACAAATTCATGAATTATTCATACAAAAAACAAATACAAAGGTTAATGATTTAATTGGCGAGAAATACATCTATTCCATACCTGAGGATGTCTGTAGCAACAGACGAAAGCTTGTAAAAATAATAAGAACTTATGTAACAGAAATTTATAAAAACAAGGATCTTTTCATTCATAAAGAGGTTCGGGGTTTTTGTGTATTATTTGAATTGTTTGCGACGATGGATTTCTCGCCAATTAAATCATTAACCTTTGTATTTGTTTTGTGTATGAATATTTCATGAATATATATATATATATATATATATATATATATATATATATATATATATATATATATATATACGATGTCTGCCTGAAAGATAATGAGACTGGTGTCACAAACAATTTATTTCAATTCAAAACAACAAACTAGACGGTTTCCCTTCAAAGGAATCCATTTCGAGTCTGATACACTTTACCATCCTTCTCTGTCACGCTTCTATCGACTCAGTCCTGTTATGTGCCATGCGTGATACACACTAAGGCGATCATGTATCTTTCGATACATGACTGACGAGGCAGATTTTTTCCCGCAGTAGTTTCCCATTTCTTTCTGCCATAGACCAGTTGCCATTCAAGGCTATAGAACCTGGAGTGTCCTGCTATTTACCCATAGCTGGCGGAGGAGAAGAGGAGGATTCATACCTGGAAGGATCCCTTCTGGATTCTCCCCAGCTCTGCCGTTATGACCTTCTTGATGGTCTCTATGCCTTCTAAACTAGCACCCTTGATGATCCCCTAGAGCTTAGGGATAAGAGAAAACTCACACGGAGCAAGATCTGGAAACTAAGGATGTTGTTCCAGTAGGGTGAAGTTCTTATCAGAATTGCTGGAAGATCAGGGCGTTGTGAGCAGGTGTATCGTCATGATGAAGCAGCCACGGTTTGTCCTGCCACAACTCTTGTCTCTTTTCGCGCACTGAACGAAGCAAACGCCATAGGGTCTCTTTATAGACTTGCTGATAGATAGTCTGGTTCCATGTAAAGAACTCATTGTGGACGATGTCTCTTACATGGAATCGAAGCTTCGTTGCGGAGGTCAGAAGTTTCATATTCTTCGTTGGATTTTGTTTAGAACGTCTTGATATACATTAAAAGCGCCAGACCAAACGTGTTAGTGATATTCGATGCAGAGACAAATGGTGAAATGATATATGTATATTTGTGTGCGCATGCGCGTGCGTGCAGGCGTTCGTGCCTTCTTAGAAGGCATTCTTATCTATGTTCGATGGTTGTGTCCGTATGTCGATTTGTGAACATTTTGTCTGAGGTTGAAATAATTTAATTTAAACGAATCGTGCTAACAAATAGACTTTTTTTATCATTTCACCCAGTGCAAGGCAATAAAGCCACTAAAGCGCAAGGGGTTACTGAGTGTTAGAGAATATTAGAAACAAACACTATTAGGGATAGTTGTTACAAATTCATGACGGTCGTCCTCGAGTATAGAATCCAGAGGTTGGCAGTGAATATTTCGGAGACAGTAGGAAAGCGTAGTGCAGGTTTGCAGTGGATATCGCAGCAAAGTAGCAGAGCGTAGTTCTTCCGTCTGTCATGTTCGCCTGACATGTTGGCTCTCGTCATTCCGGTAGGGTAAACAAAGATGGCCGCCTTTCTACACGACGGATACAGTGTTCTGCGGCTTCTGATTGGTTAATCTTCTATTGGTAGACTATAAAGGGAAATAAGTCATTTTGACTCGCTCACTAGTCATATATATATTTATTAAAGACATTTTTATGTTTAACGTTCTTTTTTATAGATACAAGTATTTAAGTAAATGCTCTGTTTATAATAAACAGTATTAAATAACATTTACCGGCCTGAATACTTAAATACTTGTATCTATAAAAAAGAACGTTAAATATAAAAATGTCTTTAATAAATAAATTGTCGGACTTTGTCCATTTTTTAATATATGACGTCATATATATATATATATATATATATATATATATATATATATCCCAAAACTGTAACAAATAAAAGTACAGGGATTTAGATGACAGACGATAACAATTGACACTGCATTTAAAGATCACAGCTGACTGGGAAATAAGAAGCCGGAAGGGAATTCCACAAGCGAGAAGTGTGATAAAAGACACAGTTAACATAGAACTTACTGATACATCTATCCATTTCAACTGTAAAATGATGAAATCTTGCCGACAATCTAGAACTGCGCTTACATTCATAGAGCCTATGTACCATAGAAGAAATTTCCTCAGAGCAATCACCAAGTAAGTTTTTATAGAAAAGACACCTGAAAGCTACGTTACGATGGTCGAAAAGTGAATCAAGTAATGAAGAACAAGACCAATTACAATTTTTCTTTGGATGTGGAAGCAGTACTGAAACAATGCACGAATGGCAGACTTTAAATATGTAAGCTATAGAAATATTACATTGTACGGCAGTGTGAACAAACTTTCCAAACAGAATACCTAGTAATATATATATATATATATATATAACAAATGGAAAAGTCCGACAATTTATTTATTAAGGACATTTTTTTTGTTCCAATGTTAATGATTTAAGTTGGTGTTTATTAATCAAGGATTTACCGGCCTGAATGTCCGAGAAATTTTCAAAGGACGAATATTTTCTATGAAAATTTCTCAAAGTGTAAAATGTTATTTAATACTGTTTATTAAAAAACAGAATTTACTTAAATTCTTGTAACTATAAAAAAGAACGTTAAATTAAAAAAATGTCAATAAATATATATATATATATATATATATATATATATATATATATATATATAATTATTTATTTAAAACATATAACATAAATATGTTATAAAATCACTAAAAAAATAGTCATTTTGTTCCACACCTTTGGTGTCTTATCAAGTGATGATGTTGAATGTAGATTGTTGGTGATTGGAATTTATTCCGTATACACCAATCATACACTTGGTTATATATATATATATATATATATATATATATATATATATATATATATATTGTTGTAACCTAGATAAGACTACTGAATGTGGAATAACCAAAACGGAGGTTGGAAATGAAATGGTAATCTTTATAAGATCAAAAGAGCACAATATTCTCCAGCGATGTGTAGTAGGTAAACCACTGCTATTTGTCGACTACTTAGCATAGGTACGGCAAATAACAGAAAGCAAAAAGTTTCTATAAAATAATTAAAATTTAGCCGTTTCGTTTTTAGTGGTATCCAAACAAGTCATTTCTTAATCCAATTAGCAGTGGCTTGAACGTCATGTTTGAGCTGCCAATCTGAACTTATCGAAAATATGAGACTTATCATTGACATAAGTAAATACGCTTTTTTAACAGTTTAGATAACGAGACATCGGGAAAATTCTGAATAAAAATAAGGAACAAAGTCGGTCAAATGATAGAATCGCGGGACACACAAGCATTAATGAAGAAAGATTTAGAGGATTGACTGTTTAAGATAACTCCGTTACACGGTTTTATAAGATATATCGAATCAAATCGCTCATAACAACCGCAACTAGTTAAGAACACCATGCCAAAACTTGTCAGTCACTTTCGGTATATCTAAAGCAACTGCCCGAGCTTCATTTTTAACTAAGGCTTGACAGAGACTTTCAGCTATAACTGTCAACACATCGATGGTTAACCTAAAATAGCGAAAGCCATCTTGTCTGTCTGAAAGAAGGCTATGCGAAGTGATATGCTTAATCAGTTCGGAACTGATTAGAGCAATCTTGTACGTTTGGCCGAATTCTAAAAAACGTGAACTACAGAACAGGATTTACAAGAATCTGATAAATAAGAACGATCAAGGCATCTATTGTTGAGCGTGTAAAAAATAGCAGCTAAATAAGTGACACATTTCTTAAAGACAATATTGCAGGTATACCATCGAGTTCATATGCTTTTGGGGGATAAATTTGATACCATGGACGGAGTTATGTATATCAGAGAGTACAGCCTCAGTTCTAAGTAGAAAGTTATTATTGGACCTTACCCATAATAACATAAAGGACTACTCCATACGTAATAAATACTGCGCCTCAAGAGGATGCAGAGAGGTCAGTCTGAAGTCTGGAGTGAGGTCCGTCAGTCGAGTCAGAGGCAGTCCGAAACAGAGTCGCGTTCAGACAATTACTACAATACACTGGAATAGTGATACTGGTCGAGACTACATTGTTCTCCCTACTAAACCTGATTGTTCGTACTAACACTTTTTACTTCTCTGTATATATTCCTGTTTGTAATATATCTGTGTTATTCCATATCCGTGTTCGAGTTCTTCTTTATTGGTTCTACCTTGGACTATCACCGTGCTACAAGGAACCGGACCATAACAAAAGTCATCAATACTATTACTGTTGACTGACTTGTGAGTAGAAATTGGAAGAGAATTTACGAGCAAAATATTCTACTTTATTGGCAGAAGATTATATCCCATCAAACTGATTGATGAAAGCAGAGACTAGGGACTTACTGTTATTAAAGCATAAACTTTCAGAACCGCCTGTAATTATTACAAGCGGACACAAAGTGACCCCGCTTGTGGTCAGAACTATTACGCTGGCCTTGCTGGGAAATAGTGATTCATGTGATAGTTAAACGTTGCTTTATTTACAGAAGACTGCTAAAATATCGGAGATATCCAAAGTTTTAACATAGGAATCAACTATGGCAGTTTCCCTTTTGATTTTGATCTTGTAACAGTGAGCACGCAGAGTTGATCCCTATGTCCACACTGTTGACACGCATATATATATGCTTGGGACAATAACTACTTCCGACAGTTTCTACGCAGTTTTAGTCCTGACTAAAATAAAACTGTGAGTGAAATAGCAAAACTGGAAAGAAAAGATTTACAAAATGTTCAATGAAACATGTATAACAGGATGATTACTTCAAAATGTACTAAATATATATATATATAGAGAGAGAGAGAGAGATAGATAGATAGATAGATAGATAGATAGATAGATAGATAGATAGATAGATGTCTTTGTGTTTTTTAAAACAAAATAATACAAAATAGGAAAATAATACCAGAATTACTCAAGTTTCACCCTCGAGTTGAAGGATCTTCAGGCCAGGTTCAATTTACTTAGCTATTGTTGAGTGTGTAAAGAAGAGCAGCTAATTCAGTGACACATTTCTTTGGTGGTGGGTGGAGCTATTACCGGTATATTCTACCTGGCCTGAAGAACCTTCAATTCAAGGGTGAATCTCGAGCAGCTATGGTTTTATTTCTTATTGTGCCTTTTTCTTATATTTGATAGGCGCTACTTCGCTTTTAACACTATTTATAACAATCTTGACTATAGCTGGGTGGGTTTCACCAATTACCATGTATTTTGTTTTATATATATATATATATATATATATATATATATATATGTGATGCCCTCCGTAATGAGACTTGCCCCAATTTTAACAAAAAAATGATACTCTGATCAAAATAGAAAACAATAGACTAATTCATTACTACGATGAAAATGCCGAGACAGTGTCTTGATAGAAAGGTCATTAACAGTAAGTTTACGTTTTCGCCCTAACAACATTTCAATATTCCTAGCAGGACGTCTATTATCACATTGTGGGATATCTAATAAGAAAAAGTGATGCAAGTGATGCAAACAAATGAAATCGGCTAGATGAAAATAAAAATAAAAATTTAAAATTCACATCATCCCTCGTTCCTTTGCATGTGTAGTTGCACCAACATAACGAATTTAGTCCGATGAAGTCTTAAAGGTCGAAACGCGTCACAAGAAAATATTTTCCACTTTGTCATATATATATATATATATATATATATATATATATATATATGTATATATGTATATATAATGGACTCTTCCGTAGGTTTCAAGGTATGAGGATATAACTGCTTATTGATTCAGTTATGAAAGTTTGTGCGATAATCTTAAGTGGCATTTAAGACCCGCTAGTGATTTACAAAGGAGGCCACATATGGAGCAAGAGTGAGGATTGTGAGATGAGATCGCTGTTAGATTGGCTGACCTTTTAGATCTTGCTCTCGTTTCTTGAAGATGATTCAGACAAGCAGATTGAAAATTGCTGTGTCCACTAAAACACGTTGATCTGCCTTTTACCCGCTTCAAAGCTATATATATATATATATATATATATATAAGTTACGAAAAACTTAGTAATACATATGGGTAGTCCCAAGGATGATGAAATCCTGAGAGCTAATAATTTAAAGAAAAACAGACCACTTTAAGGCTCCATTGTAATAGTTTATTTCACCAGAGACCTTTTAAAAGACGCTAGATCATCAGACATCACTTCCAAAAAGTGAAACGAAAAATGAAATGAAAATTTACACTTTTGACGGGTAGTATTAAGTTTACGTAATTTAACAGAGAGGGTAGCGAGGAGTGGTGAGAGAAACATGGTCGAGTTGATAGAGGGTTTATTTTAATATTTCTTTCTATCATACCTAGTATTGAGGAAGGAGGAACCAGACATTGACCTTTTTAATTGGTTAACTTAACGAAAATAATATATTGAAAGGAAAGGAGAGAAGAAAGAAAAAGAAAAAAGAAAGAAGGGGGAAGTAAAGAGAAAGAAGATGTATTTAGGGTTTACGGAGAAAGAAGAGGGATGGTATAGTTTTAGCAATTTAGGTAAAAAAAAAAACAGATTTTAACGTTTGATAGTAATTTAAATGTTTAAAAAAAATACGAAGAAATTAATTTGATGCTTCCTAGCAATTTAAATACTTAACTCTTTTACAAATAATTTAAGGATTTAATATGATTTAAATACTATATTTAAAAACATATTAATGAAAAACACATTAAAATATTTAAAATGTAAAAGTTTACTGATAGCAATCTTTTAATATTGTAAATGACTGTGAAGGGAACATCTTTATCAGTTTGAGTCTAATTCATGAAAGTAATTTGTAATTATTTTTAGATGGGTATTTTTTTACTTAAAGTTTAGGTTTCAAATTAAGATGGAGTAATATTTGAAGGTAATATTACAAAAAAATTGTTTTTCCATATATATACCACATATACACTTATGTAAATCTCACATATACATACATTCATTTACATGTGCAATTACTGTTATAGTGGAACACGCCTATTCTATAGTTAATAGACTCTCCCACCTATAATAAGTAGGAGTTGTAAGAGAGGGAGTCACTCAGTGGGTCGAGCAGTCAGTCGATGCCGGACGACCGTTAGTCGGATACTAAAGTATCAGCGACCATAACTAGATTTCTCTGCGTCATTACCTATTATATCAAGTTCCTAACGTTTTGTACGTCGAACCTATTTTAGGACCGACTTAGTACAAATACAAGCCTCCACTGTGAAACCACTTCATAACAATTGCACACATAGGCACACACATATGTATCGATATACACAGGTACCTATGCATATTCATATATAAATACTTAGACATATATATATATATGTATGTTTGTGGGGGGGGGTACCGGACGAAACAACAAAATTCTCCAAATAGTGTAACAGCTTAATTGTACATTTCACATAATATTTAATATATAAAAATGCACTAAATTATTTCTTTTTTCCAGGTTTTCAGATTGGACGTTTAGCCAACTTGACACCATTTGTCGTAATAATCATTGAAAAACCCTTTGAGCTATTCAACTAGAAAGAGAACAAGTTAAAATCGTTTTATGTCCGCTCCACTATGTCTTTCCAACTGAGCAGTGGTGAGAGAAATAGGATTATTCAGGCCTTCAGTAATGGTACCAATATTCATACTCTGTCTCCCATCAAGAACCATCAAGAGAACGATGAATAAGTTTAAAAAAAGAGGGAAAATTAGATCAGGAGGCCACAACAGGAAGAAGGATCATCATTTAAACTTAGAGCTAAAGAGATCAGTTAGAAAAGATCCAACTCAATCCGTAAGATGTTAAGCACGTGAGAGAGGAATTTTACCTATGGCAGTCCAAAAGCAGTGAAAAAAGATTTGAAAATAAAATTGTATGTTAAACTTCTGAGGCAGCTTTTTACTCCAGGACATAAGGTTGGCCGGTTAGAGGGCGAACATCATCTTGAATGAATTGGAAAAGGATCCTGGAAAAAAAAATATATATATTAGTTCATTTCATAATATATTATGTCGTTTTTTTACGTTCAGATACGCTTCCAGCAGATATGAACGTTCGAAAGAAAACATGCAAAGTTTGTATTAGGTTGGTGCAAAAATAATGACGTAATGATGTCGTTTTTGGTCGTATTTTTTAACGTCAAAAAACGACATCATTAAGTCATTATTTTTGCACCAACCTAATAGTTTAAAAACAGTAATTAAAACTTGCTAACCAGACACTTCATCTGTAGCTAAATGTTATAGCACGTCAGATTATATGGCGTTTCCGTGTAATATACACGTTCGATTTATGTCGCAGGACAACAATTTCCTTAAGATCTCTCGGACATTCAGGTCGGTAAATGCTGTTAATACTGTTTATTATAAATAGATCATTTACTTAAATATTAGTATCTATAAAATTAATGTATAAGCAGAATATATATATATAAATGTGTGTGTGTGTGTATACATATATTTTATATTCACGAATGTGTATTACGTGATGGTTAACAGCGGGATAGGAGTTTTATATTACTTGTGTTAGGGCGCATGAAGCTGCTTAGCTATTGGAATACTACTGCTAAACAGAAACGACTTCAGTGCTCACATCACTCGTTGAGCTGTAATTTGCATCAATTGAAGAATCTCGTGAGAGACCCTCTTTTACCTGAATAAATTAAAGGTTCGCGTACAGGTGTGTTGTTATCCTGGATTTTCGTGATCTTTATGAAGTACATTGGGAAAACAGTATGGCGGAGAACGTTTGATAATTTAGATAACCTTCTACTTTCGCCCCAGGGTACGGCACGCTGTTATATAAAAGGGCATTTGAATAGTCAAAATAATGTTAAAAGAAAGAATATTTCGATAGAAACAAGATAAAAAAAAATGAAATGCAATGTATTTATTTTTGAATTATTGAATATTTGAAATATGTTTGAAACAGGAAGGCTATGTTTAAATTTGTACACTTCCACCTTTGATTTGATGTTGTTCACTTCCGCCTACTCTGCAAGACGACTGACCTTCGCTACACTAAATTGTTGAAGATAGGCTCGTCCATTAACTATGAGAGTAATGTCAGCTCATAAGACCAGGAGTCGCTCGCATCAGCGCACTACTCCAGTATTCGCTATTTTATTACAGTGTAACCCGGATATAAGAGACCCGGATATAAGAGAAACCCGGATATAAGAGAGATTTTCTCTGGTCCCAAATTAGAGCCTGTGTTAATGTATATAAATTAGACCAAACCCGGATATAAGAGAAACCCGGATATAAGAGAGATTTTCTCTGGTCCCAAATTAGAGCCTGTGTTAATGTATATAAATTAGACCAAACCCGGATATAAGAGAAACCCGGATATAAGAGACATCTTCTCCGGTCCCGACAACTCTCTTACATCCGGGTTACACTGTATTATTAATCCATGAGATTAAACAGTTTCTTCACTAATTTTTTGTTCCATTGTTTTCTTTGGAATATTATTAACCAGAATTATGAGCTTATATGAGCTTTAACAAACAGTAACAAATAAAATTGCGAATTAACAAACAGTAACAAATAAAATTGTTGAATTGTAATGACTCCGATATGACAGTGAACAGTGACATTTTCCTTACACATAAAGAAGTGACTTGAGGCAACAGAATTGTAGACATACACAATGACGCAGAAAATAGCATGGCTTGAACATACGACAAACAAAAAAAAAGTAAAATAGGAACAATTTAGAAGACTATATGTGACATAGAATGAGTAATGCGGGTTTGGAGAATTTAATACTCACAGTTCAGATAGAAAACAAAGGGAAGATAGGTAAACAACGAGTAACTTATCTAATGAGTGTCAGAAAAGAAAGTGCGAGTGAGATTAAAATGAGGGGAACGACTTTCAATGGATACAATTGTTACAACTGGTAGGAAGATATAGCGAGCCATGATAGTTTATGTCCTGAAGAGGCACGGCGCGTACAAGAAGATATCGCTTACCGGTATCCGTCTTCTACGATGGATGTGAGTCTTTTTTTTAACAGACCAATGCTCTATAAATCAACGCGTAAGTGAAGAGTTTAAAGAACATAAAAAAACCCATTTTTGCCTTGTCAGTTATGACTTAAGGAAGATAAAGAATTATTGAACGTGTCATCCGCATTATGATTTCATTGCATATTCTGTGTTAGAAGCAATAAACAAATTAATGTCATTTAAAATATGTTTCAACACTCATTTATTTTTTTATAACTAATAAGTAAAGTGCTGGATTGCCTAAACCCTGCACAAAACGCTTAACAACGTTAAATCCGATGAAAGGATGCCTCTAGGCGTAGTCCGATGTTCACACTCACACGATCTTCAAACAACTTGAACGAAAATGAAATTAGGGAGTGTCGAGATTTCTATAACCCTTGAATAACCCTAAAGCATCATGGGGAATATATATATATATATATATATATATATATATATATATATATATATATATATATATATATATATATACGGTTCGATGGATATATTTTCGTCTAAATTACGCAAAATAGAAAATAACACTGATATTCCATTTTAATATATATATATATATATATATATATATATATATATAACCAAACTTTCACAAAAATATCTTGAAATAGTAAAGAATAAACTTATTCAATAAAATCGGAATTGGCTTCAGCCATTGCCCCTTGAGGGTCTCCTTCTTTAAGTTAGGGAATGCAACCATAATCCTTGTCTTGAATTCATATTTGGTGTCAGGAGCAGTTTCTTGGTCTCTTCCCCAAATTCGCGTCACACATGATAATAAAATCGGTTGAATTCTGGAATATAGGTGGCCAGCTGCAAGTGGTGATGTGATGACAGATATTGTCTGACAGCCATGACAGGGTTCTCTTGCTTGTGTGGCATGGTGCAGAGTCCTGTTGCCAGACATAGGGTCTTCCTGCAGGCACACTCTTGAGTTAGGGCAGCACTACCTCCTCACGGTACTTGACGTAGGTCTGCGTGTTGAGTTTGAGTTCTCGCCATCAAATCTGGGAGTACATTTCTTATCAGGATGATCAGAGTGAGTTTATCCGTGCTACAGTAACATCATAATCACTATTGGACTCATCCAACTCTTTCAAAATCCTCTGCACCTTCAACAGATCGCCACCCATACACTCTGAAATCTTTGTATTGTAGCTCCCGGTTGGAATACCATCCGTACAGAATTCTGGTTGACCATTTCTGGTGGATTGAATTGCGTCATGGTGATTCTTTTTTCTTTTCTTTTTTTTTTCACAGACGGTGCTCAACTGACCCTACACTGTGAAGTCGAAAATCCCAAATCCAAAAACAACGTGCATGTTCGTTATCAAAAAAGTTAAATGGCGAAAAGTTACACGCCGCACCTGATATATATATATATATATATATATATATATATATATATATATATATATATATGGGGGTGAGAAACCAGGGCAATGATGAGATGACATTGTTTGGCGGCGGGATTCATATGCTGAAATCAATTCCCAGAGTGCAGTGTTCTCCGATCGAATCAACAGCTACGTATCAGTGACCAAGCGAGCCTTTTATTTGGAGTATATCGGCTATAGTATTCCCTGAATATGGATAGGTTCCGCCTGATCTACTTACCCAATACACGCTACCATGACCTGGTCATAGAACTGATGATAATTATGATGATGATAATTTCGCTATTGAACTGCTTTCGATAAAGTTGCTTGCAAAAATTGTTTTAATGACTACCAAAGCACGACCAAAACTTCTAACGGAAAAACATATAGAAATAATTCACAATCTGTATTGGGTATTGTTATCGTGAAACACACCTATTCTATTGTTAATAGACGCTACCACCTATAATAAGTAGGAGTAGTAGGAGTCGCGAGTCGCTCACGGAGTTGGTCAGTCAGTCGATGTCGGACGACCGTTAGTCGGATATTAAAGTATCAGCCACCACAACTAGATTACTGCGTCATTACCTATTATATCAAGTTCCTAATGTTTTATACGTCGAACCTATTTTAGGACCGACTTAGTACAAATACAAGCCTCCACTGTGAAACTACTCTACAACAGGTATAAAGTTCTTGTACTCAAACAGACAACGAATTAAGTGAGTACACCAAAACAGAAAGAGAAACACGGCAAGTATATTTATCTAAGTTGCACATGGAAACCATATTGCTTCAGAATTAGAGGATGTACCATTTAATTACCAATGAACGTAACGCTTACAAAATACGTTGGGATGATGAATTGCACACAAACCCAAAAGCAAAAAGGAAAAGATTACATTACATTATAATTATTAGACAATATAATCAAAGAAAGCGAATTAAAGCGTTAACCATTAGTTTTAGAAAAACGAAATTCAGATTGCTAAGCAAAAGTAGCAGTCACGGTTGTGAGTGATCTGACGTCAAAAGAAATACGGACGAAAATTACATTCATAAAAATTCAAAGGCACGTAGAAATTGCAAAAAATGCTTTTCAATGTGTAACGTTTTATGATTGAAAAAAAATGATACATAAGAAAGCGTGATAGACAGCAATGTGATATTCACCATGCTAGATATTCAATTGTTGCAAAGCTTTATAATGGAGGTTGTATAGATGGAAATGTTGGGTCCTGCATGTGCCGTAATTGTTCACTGGGATTGAGATCTAAAGTGCTCCGGATATTATTTCATAGAAAAGGTGTAATATTTCATCAAAATAGTGTTTCACTCATTCGCTGTAAGCGGCAGATATTAAATATTGAGATGGGTATTATCATTATTATTATTATTATTATTATTATAGTTGAGGCTGTTGTTATAATCATTATTATCTTTATTGTTGTTACGATCATTATTGCTGTTGTTATTATTATCGATATTATTATTATTGTTGCTGTTATTCTCACTGTTGTTGTTATTGTTGGTGTCGTTGATAGATATCAACAATTGAGATAGATATGTATAGACTGTGATAGGTAGATATATAGATATGAATAGATTAAAATAGATAGATAGATAGATAGCTTTGGGTGGAGTTACGGTGTATTACACTTTTGCAGTTTACTGAAAGCCAGAAAATATTTGTAGATAATAATGATTTACTTATACAAGACCTAATAATTAACCAGTAGCTGTCGGGAGAAGTGGTTGATTTATATCTTTACCAAGGGTATTTATGCGTAAGAGAATATCAAGAACATATGAGTCGTTATCCATTACGTACAGTCGCACATCCAAGTTTACAGCACATTTACATTCACATTCCCAAGCGTTCTTTCATAGAGGTACTGACTAGGCTCGACGTCGCTTATGTTCGGTGATCTTACGAGACCCGGTCTTTCAAAGTGATATTACCCTAAGTCAGATAGATAGATAGATAGATAGATAGATAGATAGATATGGATATATTGTAGATAGATAGATAGATAGATAGATAGATAGATAGATAGATAGATAGATAGATAGATACAGATATGGATATATTGCAGATAAATAGATATATATATATATATATATATATATATATATATATATATATATATATATATATATATATATATATATATACAGAGAGAGAGAGAGAGAGATCGATGCATGCTTTGAAATGTTTTGTAGGAATATCTATTTTCTGTTGTCATCCAAACATGTATTATTTTCTTCATATGAGGAATAAAAAGCAATTTAAATAATTACACAAATACGCGTCGGTGGATGTTATGTTCTCAAGCTAATCCGAATAAATGGCCCATAATATAGTTCGCTCTGTTGATATATCAAAAAACAGCCTTAGATGTTGTTCTATAGATCGTTGGTAATGCGCAATGTTTCCCTTCGACCAGAGAACAAAAATAGATTTCGACCATGCTCTTCTGTTTAAAAAAGCACATCACATTTGCGAGCATTTTTTTTTCCTTTTTTAAGTTTTTTTTTTTTATTTATCTCCTCTGAAACCGTGGATTTTATTAACATCCACAATAGTGTTTACACACTCACAGTATTACTTATAAACATTGGGATAATATTCTTCTTCTCTGTACCATAGCAATGATGGCTCTCCACAATTTCCCGTCCTTTGCAGTTTTTAGTAAATGTTGTTGCTTTTGTTATTTCTCCTAAACCCTGTTCTACCATCCAGTTACACAAGTTCATTCTTATTCTTTTATGTGCCGTAACCATTCAGGACGTAGGTGATCTAGGCTCTCCACAACTTCCTATCCTTCGTAGCTATTACAAATATTTTCTTTTAACTGTCCCTCTCACTTACTATTCAGCCATTCATTTATGCTTATTCGTTAGGTAGTTTACTCGCTGCGTTCCTCTTTACCTTCTATATGTCCTGTGAGTATCAAATTTTCCAAGCCCTCTTTCCTCATTATGTGCCCTATAAATTTCAAATCTTTCCTTCTGATATTAAGTATAAATGCCATTTTTGTTTCTATTTTCACTAAAATTTCGCCGTTGCTCACATGTTCAGTCCCTGGTATTCTCAACATCTTTCTGTAGAACCACTTTAAGGTTGCTTGAATTCTCTTCTTCAGCTGTGAGTAGAGTGCCCCGTATTCATTGCCAAATTCATACATATATATATATATATATATATATATATATATATATATATATATATATAGAGAGAGAGAGAGAGAGAGAAATAGATATATTATTTTGAATATTAAATCAAAAACGTTAAAAATTGATACACATTTGCTATGGTGTTTCAAGGCAAATCAATGCTTCTCCTCAGGTGATTGTTAATTACTGGCGAGTGAAGGATTAATTTAATTCCAAAACCAAAATACCTACTATTTTTCTAGAAAAATAATCTATTCGTTCTCATCTTATCTGGATATATATATATATATATATATATATATATATATATATATATATATATATATATAGCTGGATTGATGTGAGTTTGTGACACTGGGTTTCACGCTTTTGCGATCGTCAGAGAAATTGATTAATTTTTTAATTTTGGATTTATACCGAGTTGCGTATATCGGTGTTTTTAAGGAAGTGGTAGGTAAATTGTCATCGGGACGCCACTCATACTTACCCAAACATACATACACGCCCGTACACACATTGAAGTACGCAGACACACACACACGCACGCACGCTCACCCACCGGAGCTCACACAAACATAAACATATGTGAACAGTATTCGTATATATACATATATATGTGGCGTTTTCTACATACGTACGCATTTGGTTGATGTATTCAATGTTGGATTGTGTAGCGAATATTTTTTTGATTATTGCGCTTTCAACGCGCAAACGCGCAGACTGTTTTTCTATTTTTGTTCGCTGAATAATATTTTTTCGCACACATGATGGGGTCTGTGTAAAACTATGATAGGTAAAGTTGCTATTATTTTTAATTTTTTAAGGCTGTTTTGTTATTAACTTAAAGCCATCTATTTACTTGTTTTTGGTAGAAATTTGTAATACAGTGTAACCCGGATATAAGAAACCCGGATATAAGAGAAACCCGGATATAAGAGAGATTTTCTCTGGTCCCAAATTAGAGCCCATACTTACCTAAACAAAATAGACCAAACCCCGATATAAGAGAAACCCGGATATAAGAGACTTCTTCTCCGGTCCCGACAACTCTCTTATATCCGGGTTACACTGTACTTATTATTATTTATGTGGTGGTATTAACTTTGCTGTGGGAGAGAAAAGTATTTATAATTTTGGGCTGATACGTTAAAGTTAATTGCGGACTAATACAAGAATAGTAATTGTGATGTGGTAGTAATGGCGGAAGGAAGCGGGTGATGATAATAATAGTCGTAGTAGCAAATAGTTATTGTAAAGTGGTAGAAGTGATTGATAATGATGGTGGAATTATAAAAATAATAATTGCAATTATTATAAGGTTAGTTTGAACTAGAAAATAATTGATGGCGTTATGGTGTCAGTGGTTTCTCATATTTATAAGGTCAATGGTGCTTTATGTGATAGTGTTTGTTTTTTTATCTATTTGGTATGAATTCTGATAATAGGTATTTATTTTAATGCCTTCATTTGGAAATTATTTCTAATCTTATATTTAGTAAATTCTTTTGTTGGGTATGAGAAATTATTGCTACGTTTTCGTGTAGGCAAAGTAGGCATTTCTTTAATGTTGTTGTAGGCAGGTGCTTTTTTCAATATTTTCCAGCTTATTCTTGTTGTAATATGTTGTCTTTCAGATGCCATATGTATGTGGATAGTGTAGTGCTGTTTGAGTATTTTCTGTTGGAGAATGAAAGGTTGTGGTTGTTTTTTTCTCTTCTTGAATGCTCCCTCGGTGGCACCGATATAGAACATTGTGCTGTTGTTTACACTTACCTTGGGTTTATATATTATATCGTTTGTTGGCAATTTTCCTGGAGTGAACATGTTGTTCTATTTCTGCAGTTGCATTGAGGTTCCTTGTTTGCATTATTGTAGGCTGTTATTTTTTTGTTGTGGCTTTTTATTATTTGTGTTATATTTTTTGTGCAGCTGTAAATGTTTTTAACGTTATTTTTGTTGAATATTTTTGCTAATCGGTTTGTTTCAGGGAAGTGCTTTTCTATTAAGTTTAGGAATGTTTGTTTTGACGGTTTTGTTGTATGGTGGATTAAACCATATTATATTTCTTTTTCCTGTTTTTGCTTTTCGGTTATATATATATATATATATATATATATATATATGTCTATGTACCATTTGGTTTAACAATTTGGTTTCCGAGAGCAAGAGGTTTTAAGCAAGGCTTCATCCTATTACCGATGTTATTCATCACTTATACCGAGGACATTTTGCGGGATGTATTGGAAGGGAAGAAGTTTGGAGTCAATTTTGGTGGGAAGAAAAATTGATGTCATCCGGTTTGCTGAACATACGACCCTCTTAGCCTCCAAGAATAACCTGATGACGTTCCTACAAACTATAAATATGTTATAAAATCACTACAAAAATAGCCATTTTGTTTCGACACCTCCGGTGTCTTATCAAGTGTTTTTATAACATATTTATGTTATAATTTTTAAAGAAATAATTATATATATATATATATATATATATATATATATATATATATATATATATATGAAGAAAATATGGAAAAACAAAATCCGAATATGCAAGGATGCTGTTTTTAATGTTGTTTCAATGTCGACTAATCAAAACAGAATAACTGAAATTTTTAAGGTCAGTCTTATGTCTATCGTCTTTTTCACGTTGACTTGAATATCGTCTAATTTTAATTATGTTTTAATAACTATGTCCTGAAGAAGGTCTACGAGACCGAAACGTCTGACGTCGACATTGAAACAACATTAAAACAGCATCCTTGCATATTCGGATTTTTGTTTTTCCATATTTTTTTTCATACTGTCGGATCTATAGACATATATATATATATATATATATATATATATATATATATATATATATATACTGATGTGTTTTCTGTTGGGCCACATTTTATTGTTATTATTATTAATATAGTTGTTGCTGTTGTAGTTATTATTGTTGTTGTTGATAGACATGAACAGATTGAAATAGACAGCCAGATATATAGGAAATGGAGGGGAGTGTTGACCACAGCGGCGCAAACTGCGCTGAATAAATGATGATGGTTGATGATGATGATGGTTGGTGATGATGATGACGATGATGAACTACAAGTATGTTAATAGATCAGTTTACAGTTTAATTCTGCGCTAAAATCTTATTTATAGAGGTACATTTCCCGAGATCGATCGATAGGCCAATTGATTTTTCTTTTGTACTCTTAGTGGTTTAATGCAATTAATAGATTTTACAGAACGTTTTAAAAACTTCTTTTTTTTTTGTTTTCCTTTATTATTTTATTTAGTCACATATTGCCGAGAATTTCAATTCGTTTTTTAAATTTTATTTGTAAAACTATTTGCTTTCACTTGATAGTTTTATTTTAAACTTTATCCCAGGCTTATTAAATGGCCTCTTTTCTTTATCTTTCCCCACACCCCTACCTCTCAGTCCTGTAACACTCACTCACACACACACACACACACATTCCGTCTATCGCTCTCTAACACGCATACAAACTCACTCACTCACTCTCTCTCTCTCTCTCTCTCTCTCTCTATCTATCTATCTATCTCTCTTCCCAGCTTGCTCTTTCTCCCTACGGGATATTTGATAATGGTTTTCTAAATTTTAATTTATTGAAAAAAGCCTAAAAACTTTCTAATGTTTTTCTTTGAACAAATTAACATTCCAATTTAAAGTTGTTTTTTTTTTCAATGCTATCATAATTTCATCTTATTCTCATTTTCCCTTTCTTTCTTCTTTCTTTCTTTTTCTTTTATTTTTCCTTTTTCTATCTTCCTTCCTTTTTTTTTTCTTTTTCTATTTAATTCTTTTTTCTCTCACTCTTTTCTTTGTTTCTTTCTTCTCTCTCACTTTATCTATCTTTTTATTTCTTTTTTCTGTTTTATTTTCTCTTCTGCTTTCTCCCTATCTCTCCCTCGTTCTCCTTGTCTCTCTAAATTTCTTTCTTTCTTTCTTTCTTTCTATCGTCTCTTTCTCTCCCTCTTTTCTTTGCCTTTCGTTCTGCGTCCTTCTTTTTCTTCTCCCACTATTTTATCACATTTTTCTTTCTTTCCCAAACTTTCTTTTTATACAGTGTAAACCGGATATAAGAGAGTTGTCGGGACCGGACAAGAAGTCTCTTTTATTCGGGTTTCTCTTATATCCGGGTTTCTCTTATATCCGGGTTTCTCTTATATCCGGGTTTGGTCTAATTTATATACATTAACACAGGCTTTAATTTGGGACCAGAGAAAATCTCTCTTATATCCGGGTTCTCTTATATCCGGGTCTCTTATATCCGTGTTACACTGTACTATTTCTTTCTCTCAGTCTCTCTCTCTCTCTCTCTCTCTCTCTCTCTATCTATTTTATCACTTTTTCTTTCTTTCTCTCTTTTCTTCCTTTCCCTATCTTTCTTTTTACGCTATTTCATTCTCTTTCTTTCATTCTCCCCCCTCTCTCTCTCTCTCTAATTTTACCATAATGATCATCCTTAATTGCATTGTCGTCCCATTTGTCCATTTTTGTCATATATATATATTTTCATCAGAACGTCTTTTTTATTGTCATCGTTGTTGTAGAATATTAGCTTTTGGCTACACTAGCCTACTTGTGTTTGACACACAAGTAGGTTAGTGTAGCCAAA